>OY754975.1:24431700-24456700 GCA_963576475.1 Molanna angustata
GAAAATACAATGACTATGCTATGTGGAACATCCCATGCCTATCAGTACGACGAACGATTAATGATTTACTCTACTAGTATAACATACTAAATAACAATATTGACTGTCCAAACCTTGTTTCATATATAAATTTGCATGTACCGACTCGACGTACGAGACACACGCCACTCTTCCATAATTATTGTTATAGAACTAATTCATCTGAAAATCACCAATAAATAGATTCCTCACCACTTACAATAAGCATCAAAGTACCCTACAACTAGATATTTTCCATAACTCGCCTTACCAATATAAAAACTTTCTGTACAATTTAAAATCAGCTTAGCAAGATAACACCTCATTACAGATTCTAACCCACTACACATTCACATCCCAGTACGTTATTGTTTACATATATGAATTGGTTTGCCACAAGTAATTGACACTAGGTAGGGATAGTTAGAACAATTTTAAATAAGCTTATTCATTGTAATTTCTTACCTATTGTTGATTTGCGCAATTTAATTATGTAAATAAATAAATTAATAAATAAACTAGATAAAGATGGAGACAGAAGAGGAAATGTAGGAATAGAAATAAATAAAGGCGACGAAAGTGCGAGATAGAACAAAGTGATGGTATTTCGTAACACCTTTCGTCATTAAGATATCTGTCTGTACCCGCGACTATGACCCGAATGAAGAGTCCTAGGTACCTAAATACTAACTCCTAACCTCACTGGAGTATTTAGTATTCTTCAGTAAGCAATTGCGTTGCAGAGACATCACTAACTAAAAACTTAATACTACGCCAAATAGAAGCACATTATTGTATATAAAGAAAAGAGATACCTAGATAGTTTCTTTATGGGTTTAGACTGACGTTTCAAATGTTTTTTTGTCATAACAACTTAAACGCATCACCAATATCACACTGACAGTTCGATGTCGCGATTTTTCTGAAATTCCAGTGAATTTTCGGCATCTCGTATGGATCGCTGAATACTCTGTTTGGTATTTGATTTGACAAAAGTACCAAATACATATTCAACGAAGCCGATAAAATCATCATCCACCGAAAAAATCTCGTATTTTAGTATTAAAGCACTCGTAAGGTTCCTCGCTATCAACCTTACTTTTTGACAATTCCCAAATGTTAGTTTACGCCGATGCGCAAGCGCTAAGTATTAAGATATGTCTCTGCAATGCGATTCTCATAGAAAAACGTCGTAGCATCCTCCAGTTAGGAAGACACGTGATCTCCTAACTTAAGTGAGCGACTGTGCAATGAAAACATGGTTAGTATTTAGAATTTAGTATTTAGTCAGGACTCTGCATTCAGACCTAACCCTATCTCTGAATATGAAATAGATAGGTACACGTTTTGCTCTTTTAATTCCGACATTTTGTCGATGGTTCATTTTGTGTGTTTTTGTATGGGTCACCGATACAACACGTAATGGCGACCTCGGGCAGTAAATATTTAGTATTGCCAGTTGTAATTGCGGATCGCTTTTAGAGACCATTATACAGCATAGAACACTGAGGACAATAATGATTTAAAGTAGTACCTACACAGACATACATAATTCACGTACAACATAGTATATACAATTCCTATGTATTTTAATTGAGGTTAAAACAGAACATCATAATTATCAAACAAACGGAGGTCACTTCGCATCAATATCGTTTATTTTTTAAACATGGCAACATCGTTTATTTAAAAAAATATATAAAGGATCACGACGACATTAATATTACTCATAATACAAAATAATTCAACCGATTTAATACAAATTTCATTCGTCTGTTGCACAATAAATTATGATTTATTTAGGGAATCTATGAAGAAAAAAATATTAGTGAAAAGTTTTGGTGAGAAAAAAAGAGGATTAGCATGGCTTCGAAGGGTTGCTGAAATAGTAGTAACCTACCTATTTTCAATTTCGTCATATCAAAACAAATTATATTATGATAAAAATTAAGATAAAGGGCATTAATATATGTATGTATTTTTTTATTTACCTGTAAACCATAATAGAGGTTTCACATTGCTTGGTTATAAGTGATTTCCATGTTTGTCCTATTTTATTATTAAATCACAAATTTTCAATAAATGCATTTTGTTAAGAAGTAATTTCGTATATAGCTGCTGGTCGAGAGAAAAATGTCTGTTTCAATGTCTATCGAATTCTGTTTAATAAACAAAAAATAAGAATTCTCGTTTCAAAATAAAAAAAAAATCTAGGTGTACAATAAACCTACCGCTTTTTCCGTTATATTTCTCGAACATAAATCAAATCAACTTAGCTTTCCAAATATTCGTATTAGTGAAATGTGTGCAGTACAAATTTCCATCACAAAATGAAAATCTCCTAATTACAAAAGGACATTACTGAAACGAATTGTTGGTTCCCCCCCTGGTGTGATTTCGCGCGGATAGATGGCACTGTCGGAAATTATTTTTTTATACAAATCGGTGTGGGTCCCCGCTAAGAGGTTATTATTCATAAAACTACTTTGGGCCCGGCCTTTTAATTATATTTTCTCTCGCTCGGATAGTATGATATTATGCCTGACCACTCTAAAACTAGTCGCTTCTATTTAATAATTAAAATATACATATCGTTGACACAATATGAAACAAAGTTTTCACACTAAACTAAAATTAAATTGTTCTTCTAGCGCTATCTGACGGTGATACACATGTAATACTAAAACACTATGAAAATACAGACTATTGTTGTATTCCTACATATTTTATGAATACATCTCGACTATTTTTAATCATTTTTTAATTTTGTTTATTTAACTTCATGTCCAATGTATGTGTACAATGGCAGGCTTATTGCCACAAAGCAATTTCTTCCAACCAACCAAAGCAACGTGAAGCTATACAAAAATATCAAATAGAAAGACAAACACGTAACATAAAATATAAATACCTCAGCAACAAAGATAGGAAGGGGATAGAGGTTTTGGAAGGAGAGAGAGGATGGAGAAAATGGTGTCAATTTTAAGTTATTAGAGAGGTATAACAGCTTTAGTCTTTTTATGAGTTGAATCGATTTACACGTCGTGATATCATTACATAAGGTGTTCTATAGTCTTGCTGATTGTCCTTAAACGAGGAACTGGGGAATTCAGTAGAATGAATGGAAATAGCTAGTGTAGTACGATCAGCAAATCGAATAGGCAAACCGTGATTTGTCAAAGAAATAACATTTTTTTGATATGATCATATTGAAATAATATCGCCGACCGCCGTGGCACAGTTGGTAAGCCGTTTAGTTTCGCGTCCTGGGTTCGATTCCCAGCAGAGGAGAAATTGATTAAAATTTATTTCTCACGCAAATATTGCTTCTCTGGGCTGGAAACACTGGTTTGTTGGAAGAAATTGCCATACGGCAATAAATTCGCCACTTGCTAAAGGTGCAAGGAAGTTTATGCTATATTATTATTATTATTAATATCAATATTGAAATAACTACATCTCGAAATAAAAAAAAATGTGATGAGTGATTACTAGAATTGACTGATCGGATCAAATAACTCGCTCATTTTTGTTATATTAAAATTGTATGAAAGAATGAAATAAAAAATAAAAAAATCATTTGAGTTTTTAAAAAAATATATAAAATAGACACAAAAACTACGCAAAAGTAGGTATTTTGCGAATTCTTACTATTTTTTATGACAAAATTGACGTATAATTTTCGCCAAACATCTTGAACGAGCATCCGATTGCGCAGAGCGCAAATTTGTGTTTTTTTGCTTTGGTTTACGTGCAAATCTCCCCCCTTCTCGGCTAAAAGTTCAAGATATTTGTCTACAACTCAACCTACTTATGATCATTTATAGTACGATTGTGTTAAGTCAACGCTGATCCAACTGTCGATTCGTTCATGAGAATTCAATTCTCTTAATGAATCGACATTATCCAACTGTCGATTCGTTCATGAGAATTCAATTCTCTTAATGAATCGACATTATCCAACTGTCGATTCGTTCATGAGAATTCAATTCTCTTAATGAATCGACATTATCCAACTGTCGATTCGTTCGTGAGAATTCAATTCTCTTAATGAATCGACATTATCCAACTGTCGATTCGTTCATGAAAATTCAATTCTCTTAATGAATCGACATTATCCAACTGTCGATTCTTTCATGAGAATTCAATTCTCTTAATGAATCGACATTATCCAACTGTCGATTCGTTCATGAGAATTCAATTCTCTTAATGAATCGACATTATCCAACTGTCGATTCGTTCATGAGAATTCAATTCTCTTAATGAATCGACATTATCCAACTGTCGATTCGTTCATGAGAATTCAATTCTCTTAATGAATCGACATTATCCAACTGTCGATTCGTTCATGAGAATTCAATTCTCTTAATGAATCGACATTATCCAACTGTCGATTTGTTCAGGAGAACTTTGTTCTCTTAACATATCGACAATGTTTCAAGCTAGAATACGCGAGAATTGTATGCAGAGGTCTACTTTTTTCACGGCTTTTCCAACTTTGAAGTCAAAAAACACCAACTTAGAGGCTTCGCAGCATATATGTTCCATACACGGATTTACTCAGAATTCGGAGTAGAACATTTCGTGTGTCTGTGTGTGTGTGTGTCCGTCCCCCCCTTATAACTTTTGATCCGCTCAATTTACAGAGCCCGAAATTTCAGAGTATTTAAACAGTTATAGGCCTACAAAACTTTTATACTCAGAATTGTGAATTTTTGTTTAAGTCAGGGGTTATCAACTTTTGAAATTTTGGTTTATTTTTCCATATATCTCAGAAACCATAAAAGCTAGAACGCTGAAAATTAGTATAAATATAGACAAATACAAAATTAAATTTTTTTTTTTTTTAAATTCCAGGGTTTCTCAAACATTTTTTTATTAAGAAAAATATTTTTTTATGATAAATTTATGAGTTTAACTGCCTATATTTCCAAATTTTTTAAAAATATCGAAAAAAACCGAAACACGCCAACTAGATAATAAAATTTTCTATAAAAAATATTAACATTGTATTTGTACATCTCAAATTTTTTTTAACAATTTTTATAAAAATTGAATTTAGTGACGATATCGCTCATACAATTTATATGGCAGTCGCCTATACACAATATGTAAGAAGACTTAATAATTTGATAGGATCTTAATATCCAAACATACATACAGAACCATCATGCTGTTTTCATATTCCGGGAAGGAAAAGAGGACTGACCTCCATACTGTCCTATCTTGACATACATACCAACATGTGTTAAAATTTTCAATAATTTGGATTTATGGGTTTATAGTTTGATTTTTATTCTTCAACTATACATACTATTGCTATCGACAGTTGTATCTCATGTGTTACATGCAACTAGTTTAATATAATGAAACAAATAGCCGATGTACAATGTACCTGGAGAAAGATATTACTTTTTTCATATTAATCCTAACCAATATTTACCTCCATAGGTACCTCATTTCTCAATAAAGCTTTTACTGACGATCAATACATGCGCTTTGTTAAATTTTGCAATATTACGGATAATTTGCATAAAGCGATGTTTTTGGCCCCTCATTATATTTAAAAGCACTCGATCTTTTGACTTTTAACTGGATTCATAAGGTCTCCGGTTCGGCTAATTACGCCTAATAATGTCGTATAATGGTCCATAACCATCAAGACTATACATTAATGGCTCAGTCATTCTAATTTTTCTACTTCGAAACCGGGAAAAATATTCATAAACGATGGAGACGCTGAAAAAATATTTAGAAAAGTCGCTTTCATCGCGTTGAGCAGTCAAAAGAAAAGTGAACAACCTTATTTTGCTTATATATCTCTCGTAGGCCCTCTCAGAATAAAGTCTTGAGACTCATCTTGAAGTAATTAGTTGGGTAGCTATTTAGGTTTAAATTTATGGAGAGTTATGTAAATTATTATGGAGGCTTCTTCGGAATAAAAAAGGGACCTCAAGAAATGTAAAGAGTCGTTGAAGTTAAAAATACGTAATCACCTAATTTGCCGTGACTATCTTTTTTCATTATTTTACACAAAGTAAATTTTCATTAGTTCTCATTAGCTTGCAGGTTTTGCAGATATGTGTCATTGTGTAATTGCTCAGATTAAGGAGAGTTTGAAAGCAGATATATGTAGTATTAAAAATGGTACTTTTTTTTACACCTATTCCGGTTCTTTTCTTCTTCTTCTTCTTTCAGCCCCTTTCACTCCACTGCTGGATAAAGGCCTCTTCCTGAGTTTTCCACTTCTCTCTGTCCTGGGCGCTCTGTTTCCACCCATGTCCCACCAGTTCGACAATGTCATCAGTCCATCTCCTCTGTGGTCTCCCTACACCCCTTCTATTATGATAGGGTCTCCAATTCAGAATTTTGGGGGTCCATCTATCATCTCTCTGTCTTGCCACATGACCTGCCCATTGCCACTTCAGCCTTCCCACTCTTTCTGCAATGTCGGTGACCTTTGACCGGCGTCTTATTTCCTCGTTTCTTATTCGGTCTCTCAAGGATACGCCTAACATTTGTCTCTCCATTGCTCGTTGAGTACACTTAAGTCTGTGGAGGCTTCTGGCAGTAAGTGACATGGTTTCGAGACCGTATGTTGTCACTGGCAAAACACAAGAATTGTACACTTTGGCTTTTAGGTTATTCGGAATTTCCCTGTTGCCGAATATGTACCTCAACTTTCCAAAAACTTTCGGTTCTTTTATCGTGGCAATATACACAAGTTTTTAAGCTACATGTGTTTCTTATAGCAGATCGTTATTCTGTTTTCCGCGAACACTAGCCCGCTTACACTTCCGCGCAATATGTCGAGAAAACCTCCGTTCGCCGTTCGTAACGCGGCATTCTGATTGGAGAGAAATACGTACATTCAACAGGTGAATTTATTCGCCATGTTTTATACGACATATCGAGGTGGTGTTAAGTTTTGTGTAAATACATAAAGCGACGCGTACATACATACATTCGTTCGTTTCACAGATTATAGTTATGAATGACAGCTCCTGATACGTAACTTTCACTTTATATTCTTTGATACGTAAATATTAGTGGAACTTATCGCAAAATATTACACGTGAACGGGAATTAGGCCCCTGAGGTAAGTAATAATTACGTATGAATTGAATGATTATTAATTTGTACAAACGTATCATAACGCCATAAACCTGCTTTCAAGTTGTAATTCACCTCTTTCATCTTTTTTTTGTTTTTTTAGTTGTTGTTTTGATCTTTTGATTTTCTTTTGCACTTTTTAGTGTAATTTTTTTGACCGATGAATATAATTCAACAGATGCATTATATTCATTGGTGAGTTATGCAGATAATTTGGAAAATTTATTAATTGTGGATCCGCAGCGCTAGGTCCAGCCCATTTTTCTGTATCCAGCAAGCTCAAAAAATGTCCTGGTTCCAGCTAGTTTGTTGGATGCGGGATCCACCAATTTCAATCCCTATTTGTGTACACTTAACCTAGATACAAAATAGGTGTATAAAAATATACTTTCCTATTGTAAAAAAAATCCACAATGTTTACGCCTTTACCTTAGACATAGTTTAAAGCGAATTAAAAATTGCAAAACAAAGAAGTCACATAAAAGAAAAGAAACCTATATAACTCGATCACAATATGAGTTTGGTCAATATTTCATAATAATATGCTTTTGTTTGTGTTTATATCCTATTGTACGCTGTTCTTGAACACGAATTTAATGCGTACGAAACGACAAAAGAAATTGTACGATATACAGAGGGGAAGTGGAAGCAATTCGGCCAAGTTGGTTAAATGAAAAATAAGGGAACGGTGATTAAACGAAACTTGAAATGAGCAAAACCTCCTCAAAATTGAGATGAAAGCTTTTGACGAAAGTGAAGTTGTTGTTGCCAACCGGACGAGACAAAACAAAACATCTTGACAATTTCGTAAACAACGCATTGCTTACCAAAACAACCGACAGTTTAATAGGCATGAGCAAATACCTGACCAATCTTTTTTTTTGGTCTTGATTATATTTTCACTTGATTTGGTTAAGTTATTTTTTTTTATTTAATATTTATAAACTTCATTTCTATTCAAGAATCTATTTATGTATCTGTGAATTTAATTTTAGTAGTCTTTCACTTTTTTCAACCTTGTATAATTCCTCTGTCAGACATTCATAATTCATTATCAAACTATGTATATGATGGGTATACTTTTTATCACTGATGTATTTCTAATGTTTAATTATATACACTGACATCTCATAATTTAAATAATAATAATAAATTTGGATTATTTTTATAGCGCCGTTTTTGTAATAACCTCACCTCAAGGGCGCTTTGAATAAATAAGGGGTTTTTGTAAGACTCGCGGAAGAAGTGAGTTTTTAGGTGTTTCCTGAATAGTGCTAAGTTGTCGATTTGCCTCAGTTCAGGTGGTAGTTTATTCCACGAGGCTGGTCCAGCCACAGCAAAAGCACGATCACCGAAGGATGTAGTGTTGACTCTATTTATTTCAGTCAACTTGCCAATCACGGATGTGGTGGCTGACCGAAGTGTTTGTTGTCGCTCGTTTACGGTGAGAGGGATGCAGAAGTCTGAAAGATACGTGGGAGCCATGCCATGGATCGCTTTGAAAGTCAACAAACATATTTTGTACTTGATTCTCTCTGGCACTTTTAGCCAGTGAAGATTTCGTAGATGGTGGGATATGTGTGAGAATTTCGCGGCTCCGGTGATTAGCCTAGCAGCAGCGTTGAAGACGGATTGAAGTTTGTTTAGCTCCAGCTTTGGAAGGTTTGCGTAGATACCATTGCAGTAGTCCAGGCGGGAAATAACAAATGCGTTTACCAGAGATTTCGTAGCTTCCGTAGGTATATTTCGTCTGATAGATTTTATTCGTTGTAAGTGGTAGAAAGCTGAGGATGTTGTGCTGTTTATCTGTTTTTTGAGACTTAGACTGGAGTCAATATGTACTCCCAGAAGTTTAACGGCGGACTTAGGAATGATGTCGGTGTCTGCAACAGAGACAGAGGTGTTGTCTATATAATGCTGCCGGCGGTGTGTGGCCGTCCAGAAAAATTCGGTCTTAGTTAAATTTAATTTTAGTTTATTTGAAGACATCCACCGCTCTATCTCTTCGATGCACAGACAAATTTTGTTTTTTAGAAGGCATGACTCACTCGGAGTTGAATAAAAGTACAGCTGCCAGTCATCGGCGTAGCAGTGTGCAAGTAGATTATGCGATTTAACTATGTTAAAAATGTCTTTTGTGTAAAGTGTAAACAGTAACGGGCCAAGCACAGAACCCTGGGGAACTCCTGTCGTCACTTTTTTAGGGAAAGACTGTTGTTTATTTATTATTATGGTTTGAGAACGGTTATGTAAATAAGATTGCAGCCAAGAGTGGGCTGTTCCGTGAATGCCATAGGAAATGTTCAGTCTGTTTAAGAGAAATTGATGGTGAACTGTGTCAAAAGCCGCCCTCATATCCAGAAATGAAAGAAGAACTAGTTTGCCTGTTTCTGTTGCAAGGATTATATCTGAAAGTAATCGAAGGAGACCCGTTTCTGTGGAGTGATACTTTCTGTATGCTGATTGGTGGGTAGCGAACATGTTTTGAGATTCAATGAAATAGTTAATACGTGAAGCGACGATTTTCTCTAGTAGTTTCGACAAGAAAGATAGGTTAGATACTGGTCTGTAGTTGTTCAAATCACAAGGGTCCAGAGATGGCTTTTTCAGTATGGGAGTAACTAAGGTCTTCTTGAAGAGGTTTGGTACTACGCCTGAATTCAAGGAGATGTTAAACATCATTGAGATAAAAGGAGAGAGTTCGTGAGAGCACTTTTTGAGGAGCCATGTCGGAATGGGGTCAAGGGGGCAGTTTTTGGCTATTGAGTTTTTGATAAGCTTTTGAATTTCATCTATATTAGTCTCATTGAAAATGTTGATTTGTGCTTTCGTGTTTTGTTCGTAATATGGTGCATCAGGAGAGGTTGTGTTTTTGAGGATATTTTTTATTTTGTTATTGGAAAAAATCCGAGACGTCGTTGGGGACCAGGTCTGTGGTAGGCGGTTGTATTGACTGTCCTAGGACAGAATTGAGAGATCTCCACATGCGTTGGGGGTCGCTTCGTTCTGAGTCGATTTTTTCCGTCCAGTACGCGTTTTTTTTCCTATTTATTATGTCTCTGTAGTTTTTTTGTGCGTCTGTCCATTCATGTCTGTGAACTATTTGTTTTTTAAAGGCTCTTTCCCGTTTCCTCATGAATATTTTTGCCTGTCGACACTCTTCGTCGAACCACTTGTCAGAAATTCGTATTTGTCGCCTTGTCGTTTGCTCAGGAGCGTGTTTATTTAAAAGTATAGTCAGTGTATTGTCATAGCAAGCAGTCATTTCGTCAATTGTGAGCGTTTCAAGTTGGTTAAGGTTACACAGAGGGGATCGTTGAAGTTCGGTTTTGAAGTTTTCTATATTAAAGTTTCTCCATGCTCGGGATTGTACTGAGTGGTATTTCGGTGGAGGTGGAGTGAAGTTAATTGTCGTGTGAATTAATCGGTGGTCTGATAGGCCGATGTCCGTTATTTGTGGGACTAACTCCCTGTTGTCAGCTCCAGTAATTAGCAGATCGAGTATTCCCCCAGCGTCATGCGTTGGTTGTTGTATGTATTGTGCAAGTCCAAAAGATGTTAAAATGTCATTAAATCTAATTATGATAGGGTTAGTTTGTTGCTCTAAGTGGACGTTAAAATCTCCCGTTATATACATGTTTTTTGTGTTAAATAATACAGTTTTTTCCGAGAAGAAGAGATAGTTCATTAAAAAATAAGTCTGTCACAGGTTTTGATCCAGGTCGGTATATGGTGATGATGACGAAGTAGAAGCTGCCGATAGATATTCGACACCCTAGACACTCGAAGGTCTGGTATTCTCCTATTGCGATTTTGGTGATCCGCAGTCCTTGTTTCCCGATTATCGCGATTCCTCCGTGGTTCGTCTTAAGGGCGTGAGTGGGCTGATCTTGTTTACGTTTTCTTGCTTCTTCGACGACGATGAGACCCTGGGAGTGAAGCCTTCTCAGTGATACAGTATTTAGGTCGTCATGCCAAGTTTCAGTCACACACAGAACGTTAAGTTTATTTCTACGAATAACGTCCACGACATCCTCTACTTTATTGTTCAAGGACCGCGCGTTCCAGTGTCCAATAGCTACTTTTCTGGGTATGGGTACTCCATGGCGCTCTGATGTTGGGTGACCGATACGAGTCTTCTTACGTCTTTCTCTGTGTCCGCGGGGTTTAAGTTTATTGTCTATTGGCAAAGTAACATTATGTTGTATCTGTCGGGGTGTATAATTTCTATTCGTCCGTGATTGACAATTTTTACCTCCACGGCATCCTCGGAAACGTTTTTTAATAATATTTCGTTGTAAGTCTGCATCTCGGGTCTTCTCAATAACAGTCTGAGGGTAAGTAGGTAGTCAAGGGTATACCTAATTTGGGGTGTCGATTGCATTTCATAATTCGCCCGTCGGTCAAGCTGCTTCCAACATGTGGTCAACATCTGTGGGCTATTATGCCCAGCTCCAGGAATTGCTCAGCATACGGTTTGTCAACAAAATTGTAATCATAGGTACACACACATATTATCACTAAGTAACGACACTGATTTAAACTGTATTATAACCACATATCTAATAGCACATTGAAATTTATAATCACATATAGGTACGATAAACTAAACTGAATCTAGTCAACTAAAAATTAGTTCTGTCCGATTATGCTATCCGGCGTAAAGTTAAAAATACCCGAGAGTGCGTAAAAACGCACCCGGCAGCTCGGAGCGCCTTGGGTGTCTTTTGGAACTACGAGCAAATGAATTTGGTTGAGATATAATTTGTTCTTGACTTTTGGTATATATCAGGGGGGGCTATTCATGACACATTCTTAATACGTGCTTATCTTGCCTTAATCTTAAAAATGTATAAATCAGTACTCCATCATAAATTAATTTTAATCTTTCTCTACATTTAATCGTAAAAATTTGTTAATATCAACGTTTAGTGTGAAATTGTCATTAATTTTTGTATTAACAGATACAAATATTTAATAAATTTGAAGCTCAAAGATTTCTAAAGTCTTAAGCTGATCTTAAACTTATATTGATTAACTTCACGAGTAGCCTTGCAGTGCACTTATCCGATAAGACATTCATCACAACATCTCAATAACTGAAAATAAATTCAAAGTATTTTTTATATATGTATATCTACATATTTATGAATAGACGAAGCGAAAACTTCGGAGCACTTTTAAAGCAAACTGCGCGCACGGAGGAGTTTGAGATTTGGCATATTTAAAGTTAAGATAGAGAAGGAGAACAGAAAGCTAAACTTTATACATAATTTGGATTACAAATTCACTTAAGGAAATAAAAAAAATCCACATAAACCCATAGATTGTTCACTTTCATACTGCCAATATCCAACACGTAATGTCAAACGCATTTGTTTTAAATTCAAATACAGAACATGTTAAAGAAAAATACTTCATCGACTGAGAAACAATATAAATGGTAAGCATTCAATAAAAAATACACTTCCCAATATGTGAAGAAAAAAATCTTTGTACGCCTTGATAAATACATGATATTTTTTAACATAGATCAGGTCAAATTACATTTAAAACTTAAAAAAATAATGAATTAAGAACGACTTTTCACATCTGAGCGTTCACTAGTTTACAAAATTTTACCAAAACTTTATTGCACTATTGACCTTAATGAGGTTTTTTACTATGATGTTTTTTCTTTTGTTAATACGACCGAGACCATAGCTGACATCATAACCCAACCGTATCTTAAGCGATGGTATAAAAAAGTCAGTACCCAACAGAAAGAGACATTATCTTTTGTACGAAAGTTGTTCAGAGACGTAAAGTTCAATTACTTCCAAAAGGTGTTCAGAAAACTCTTAAAAAGAAAATTTGCCGCTCCAACCTTAAAAATAAAAAAGCGGGTAGAAAAAACACAGTAATTGTTATGGGGCAAGCGTAAACACAACAAATGATAAACGGATTGTTTTAAATTTGTATTACAAAACACTCTTAAAGTATCAGTTTATCTAATGACAGTGGCTTTATACTTAACAAACCCTTTGATAACTTTCAAATCTGTCTTATAACTCAAATATTCTATCTGAATTTTTTTCATTAGTGCTCTTACATGTAACGATTGAGATTTTACACTTTCACCCTAATTCAGAGAATCAATCTTAACTATGAATCAATAATGTTCTTTTTGTGTTACTTTAAAATATATAGATTTAATAGTCTTAGTTTAACAAGTCCTCAAGTATATTCACAATTTAAGTCACAGATTTGTAAAACATGTTTAAAAGCAGAAATAAATATACTAGACATTGGAATAAATATTATGCCGTTTCTATGTTTTATAATTAAAAAGTGTTTTTTTTTAATAATTCTATCTAAATTACACGACGGACAGTATAATTAAAAAAATATTTAAATTTTATAATGATAAAACTTGTAAAGCGATAAATTATCAAATAATAATTCTCACACTGAATAAATAACTAAGTCTATCCGGAGCCTCTGATTAATGAATTAATTTTTGATTTTTTAACATTGTAATATTAAAAAAAAAAATATTTTTTCTGAACAATATACAAAAAAAGTTTGATTCATCCTTTGATTGTCAAATCGTAGCTTTTACACGCGTAGAAAACTATATATCAACAAGAAAACTATAAAAGTAGATACATACAAGGTTTTTACATATTTTTTAATTACATCAAATTTGAAGCATACCCAAATTGCCATATTATAGAATCTCACCATATAAATCGGCTCACAATTTAAAGGCTCAAATTGCACTGAAAAATATGTGGTTTTGGTGTCTTTTAACAATATTGATAATCATATTATTGATGTTGTCCTAAGTATTTCTAATAGTATTGACTTTAATTCCTATTACCTGATAAATATATCATAATATGTTTCAAATTCATTCCAATATAATTCAAAACCCAAATGCATCAATATTTGCAATATGCACCTTCTTTCTGTCAGAACTAGATTCCACATTCACACGACATACGAGAAAGGTCTTAGCATCCCATGTCACCATATAATATGTAGGTACATATCCCTTTTTATATGTCTTCATTTTCTGTCAAAATATCTGTCCCTTGAACAATCTTTTGTTGGTTGTTAGAAATTTCTTGTCATAATTCTTTACTAGAAACATTATTTATTTTATGTTCTATCTCCAACCCATTCCTGTCCTTTCCTGGTCTCTCAAGGGTTATTTATTTAATTATCAACATTACTACTGCTTTGAAACATAATTCTGTTATATTAAATAATTTCTATGTTCCGTGGAAGTTTATAATGTGTGTTCGGTTGATATATAGATATTGATAATGTACAACTTACCTGCTCATTTAAAAAATCATATACTCATAAATTATTTAAATAAAGTATACTTATTTTGGAATGTCCTATATTTTGAAAATAAAACAAGTCTCATTAATAATATTATCTGACACAATCTCAAAACAACTTTTCCCGCTTAATTACTTACTTCTTATCTGCTTTAATCATCTTGTTTCTCATCTACTCTGAGCACGAGCCTTCCTCGCTAAATTGTTTTAATTGTCTTCTTACCTTTATATCGTTATTTTTATGATAGCCATCTTACACCCCTCTTGTTTTTTTTTAATTTTTTTCTTGATTACTTTCAAAGTTGGTTTTAAATCAAATACTATACCTAGTAATACCTACCCTATAATTTGTCACAGTATTAAATAGGACACGTATTTAAAGGTTTTTTTGTGACAAGTCACCTCACAATTTGCTCATATTTACATTATCATATCACAATTTGCCCTTTGATATTATAAATATTTAACGCATCAATACAGTTTTATAAAACAAACATCTTTTATAGCAACAGAAGACATATGAATAATTATAGATAACAAACCAAATAAATAAATAAATAAATAATAATTATTCATTTGTTAAACCCGATGAGATATAAATGAAATATGTATAATATTTACATCTCAAGTCTCAGCATATCAATGTGAACTATATAAGTATACATATATTATATATTGATAAAACAATTTTCAAAATATGTTCAGTCTGTATTACATAGTTTATACAAGCGAATGTAATAAGCTAAGTAAAAATAATACAATTTAGAAATAATTCTACATAGTTCCTCTAATTAATATCAGTATGTTGAGGTTTCAAAGTTACTTGGATTACCTACTTATATAAACTGAAGATGACTTAGAACTCTCGTAAGTATTTTAATTGCTGAACTGTTGTGAGCTGTGCGAGATCTCTTGGAAATGATGCTACACTTCTAAAACAATTCTCCAAGATGTACCTACCTATTTCATGTTACCTACATAATATCACCTACAGGTAACTAATCACGGTGAAAATTTTCGATTTATCATTGAGAACTTTTCGAAAGTTCAATATAAATCTAAAATCCAATTATAAAGTGTGTTAGGTGTTTCTTTACCGATAATTCGTTTAAACTATTAAAATACATATAAGGTCAATAGTTTTTTTTTCTGTATCTTTGTGAAATTTCATTCAAAATTATGATGACATTTGAATTCAAAATTCAAAGGAATGTTGACATACTCTTATCTTTTGTACATTTAATCAAAATGGACCCATTGACAAATTACATACATGCATACATACCATCACGCCATATCCCTCACGGGGTAGGCAGAGAGAACCGAACGCCACATTTTTCTATCTTGACACACATTCATCGCCTCATCAACATTCAAACATCGTCTTATACACGTTCGTCGGTTGTTGACGCTTCTTACATTTCCATCTTTCAGAATATCGTTTACATGGTCGTGCCATCCTTTTCTTGGGCGCCCCCGACCTCTTATTCTATTCCTGTCAGCTTTGTATATTTTCTTCGTCAGGCGTTCTTGATTCATTCTCCCCAAGTGGCCAAACCATCTCAATGTGTTAACTTTCATTCTTTTAATTACATCTTTCTTCATCTTACATTCTTTCCTTGTATCTTCATTTCGAACTCTGTCATACATCGTTCTGTTACTAATTACTTACTAATAACTAGTTACAATGAATGAATATAATTCTTAGATACATTTCGTATTTGATTGCGCAGAGGCATTCAAATGTGATTAGTTGCATTGATGTTTCCTCATTTGCCTACTCAGCCAATACTATGTAACATTATTTTTTTTTATTTTTTTTTATTTTATTATTATTTATTTTATTTTCTTGAAACCAAAGACGGATAAATTATATATAAGGTAGTATTGTCGACATCTTGACAGCACTAATCATAATATTTGGAAATGCTCTCGATGAAAAATAATTCCGAAAGTATTTGCGGGATCCCCTAGTTATCCGTATAGTTTGTTAGATGTAAAATTATAATTTAGGAAAAAAATGTTTAATATAATGTAAAAACTTTTATATTGATTTTTTAAAAAAAGGTATAATTCATATTGTCGCTTTCGTTCCTGTTTCGCTCTAATCAAGTCGTATAAAATGAATGGCGGGTCTAACCCTAGCGTTTTGACTTCAGTACGAGATGTGAGGTACAACTCTCAGTGCGTGTTCTCAGTGCCTTAAAATTCTCAGTGCCTGTGCGGCCTTATTGTATACAACTGTCTTCTACTCAATCTCTTCGTCATTTTTGACATTTTTGATTTGCTTTGCTTTACAATTATTCTTTTCGCAAAACAACCGATTATAACGATATAAATCGAATATTTTTTAATTGCAAATACGTAAACATTGGATTTTGTTCTCTGTCGGGAGTCAAATGATATTTTCAGTTCCTGGTTCTTCTATAATATCCCAACTTTATCTCTATTGAGATATTATAAGTTTGTAAATAAAAATATAACCATCTCTATTGTAAATAAAAATATAACCATATAATATGTTTACGGTCTGTAAAAGTTAACGAAAATAAATTAAAATATGATTTAGATTTTGTATTCTTTGAAATCGTATCCAACATGCATTTTGTTTCATTGTAAGATTTCAAACCTTTTTCCAACTGTCGATTCGTTCATGAGAATTCAATTCTCTGAATTAATCGACAGTATTAAGCCAAGATGCGTGTACGAAGGAAGATTTTGTATGGCGTAGTGGACTTTTTGCATGCTAAAAACACCAACTTAGAGGCTTCGCAGCATATATGTTCCCATACATGGGATTACTCATAATTCGGAGTAGAACATTTTATGTGAGTTTTGTTTGTCTGTGTGTGTGTGTGTGTCTGTCCCCCCCCCCCCTTATAACTTTTGATCCGCTTGATTCACAAAATTTAAAATTTCTGAATATATAGACAATTTTAGGTACACACAACTTTTTTACTCATTATTTATAATTTTTGTTCCAGTCAGGGGTTATCAACATATAATTTTTATAGCATTGGTCCACATATCTCAAAAACTATAAATGCCAGAACGCTGAAATTTTGTACAAATATAGTCAAATATAGTATCTCGAAATTGATTTTGAAAAACAGTTCCAGAGTTTCTCAAACTGTTTTTATTAAGAAGCAAAAAAATGGTAGACAAATTTTTGTCTTTAACTGCCTTTATTTCCATTTCTTTTAAAAATATCGAAAAATGCTGAAACATGTAAACTTAAGAATTTAATTTTCTATAAAAAATGTGCACATTATAGTAATATATCTCAATTTTTTTTAACAATTTTTATAAAAATTGAATTTAATGACGACATTGATTCATACAATTTTTATGCCAGAGGCCTATACATAATATGTAAGAAGACTTAATATTTTGATAGGTACTTAATCTCCAAACATACATACAGAACCATCATGCTGTTTTCATATTCCGGGTAGGAAAAGAGGACTGACCTCCATTCTGTCCTATCTTGACATACATACCAACATTTGTTAAAATTTTCAATAATTTGGATTTATGGGTTTATAGTTTGGTACTTATTCTTCAACTATACATACTATCGCTATCGATAGTTGGATCTCATGTGTTACATGCAACTAGTAATAGTAAATTTTATACCATGGATGACCTCGTTTTTTTAATAATTATAATATGATCATTTATAAACCCCACCCTATCTGCCTCGACCGATTTCGTTCACATACAGCAATTGTATGAGGATGTATAGATACTTATCACATGTACATATTTAAAAAAAAATTAAACAATTGGTAATTTTTCAAGGAAATAATCGTTTTGATTATCCACAAGTATTTTCATATACCAAACTGTGGTCTAAAGATTATCAACATTTTATTTGAAATGAAGTTTGCGGTATATAGACCAACGGTGCTAACGTTGTGTTTTTCCTCGGAGGGTAAAAATAAAAAAAAATATCCCACACTTTACCACAAGATCTCTTAGGTAAGCGGCATTTATTATTCACGTCTTAAGTGACTAAACTGATTACTGGAAACCAAAAACATAGAAGAGGGTCCTCCTTATTTTCCAGAGAAATTGTTTTATTTGCCTCCAAATTTTCAAGCTCCAATTCCGCCAACCAGGGGTAGCCGGTCCTTGAGGGTTCCCCAGAAGTCTCGAAAGCCATAAGGCCGAGATAATCAGCGGAAAATACTCAACCTCACAATAGTCTCCTTCTCAAACCTTGTCATAATACACACACGCATACATAAACCTACTTACTTAAGGATATCCTTAATTAAAAGACGAAGTAAAAGATAGTTGTCTAGTTGTATCAACATTATCCGAAATGAAAGTAGGCATATTGACTTTACCTTCAAACGTAACAAATAGCCCCTAAAATTTTTATTTTAACTATAGGTAGTGGAAAAATCAAACTGGATTTTATATTCTACGAAATTTTCCATTTTTACATGATGATTGTTTTGCTATGTAATTTTGTCAATTGATAAATTATAAAATATAATCACTTGAAAATTTTAATAAATAAAATATTTAAAGCACACAAAGTGTAGGTAGGAATGTAATGTAAAAAATCGTATAAGATCAGATCTATGTAAATTGATTTTACTGTGAATTTTAGTACGAATTTTAACAATACATAAGAACTACGCATTTAGAGTAATTATTTTCATTGTTATTGAAATAATTTTAAAAAAGTAGATATTTCTCCCATAATTCGATCCGTTACGACCAAACATTTCCGCCAAGATATCTCGGTATTATCAATATCTGAAAGAAAGTCATTATTATTTACTAGCCTTTATGTCCCGCCGTTGGCCAAGAATGTAAAACTGTGAAGGAATAAGCAATCGTTTTTATAATATTGTCACCCAATTATTTTGCAATATCGGACTATGAAAAGTGGTTTGAAATTTGATTGAGTTTAAGCATTGTAAAATGTTCAAGTGATGGCCACAACCCATTCTTTTTTATATATTGCTATAAAGTGTGAATGAAGTATAATATACAATTTCTGCACGCATGGACTACGCGAAATGGTTTTAAATATGACAGTTTATCAACGTTGTACACAACCCCCATTTTTAAATATTATCATCGAAAACAAATTGTAATATATACCTATTGAAAATTTAGTAATTTTGGATGTTGGAATGTGGTTTAAATTTGATTAAATAATGTACTGAAAAGATCTAGTGTTGGTCACATCCCATTCGTTTTTATATTTTTTCATCAAGTGTGCATTATATTTTTGCACAATTAGACTGATAGACTTAAAATTGACACAAAAGTCTACATTAACGAAGAAGAAAAAGACTTAAACTATAATAAATAGTTTTTAATTTGAATATAAACGTTGTGAAGAGTTCAGTAATGGCCACAACCCCCATTATTTAAATATTGTCAACGAAATCAAATATGAAGGTGTTGAAAATTATTCAAAATAGGATGATATAAATGGTTTAAATTTGATTAAACAAAAGTATTGAAAATATTCTAGTGCAGGTTACATCGTCACATCCCACATCCCATTCGTTTTTACATATGTATTTTCATCAAGTGTGCATATTGTTAATAATATTTCTGCACAATAGACTATTAGACTTAAAACTAACCCAAAAGTCTAAATAAAAAAGAGAAGAATAAGTATAAGACTATAAGAAATAGTTTGTATAAAAAACTATTTCAATGGTCTACATAAAATAAGAAAAAATACATAAAATAGAAGAATTAGACTATTGGAAATAGATTGCATAAAAACTGACTAAAAGGTCTACATAAAAGAAGAAGAAGATTAATCCATAGGAAATAGTTTTGTATAAAATTCACCAAAGTTCTACATAAAATAAGAAAACGAAGAAAAAGAATTAGACTCCACGAACGGTCGCTTCAGACCCTTCAGTACCTCCCATCCCTTCAATCCATCATTACGTCCCTTCCAATCAGGCCCTTCAGTACCTCCCGTCCCTTTAGGCCCTTTTATACCTCCCATCCCTTCAGGCCCTTTAGTGCATCCCTTCCCTTCATTACATCCCGTCCCTTCAGCCGCTTAAGAAAAGTTTAAATCCAGAAACCATCCTGGAAGAACCGCGAAGAGATGAAAGGACCTTCTTTTCCCAGGATACTCCACCTTCAAAGGTAAAATGACTAAATACACGAAGAAGAAGAAGAAAAAAGTTTAAATCCAGATACCTGCGAAGATATGGAAGGAAAATTGGACCTTCTTTTCCCAGGATACTCCACCTTCAAAGGTAAAATGACTAAATACACGAAGAAGATGAAGAAAAAAGTTTAAATCCAGATACCTGCGAAGATATGGAAGGAAAATTGGACCTTCTTCTCCCAGGATAGTCCACCTAAAATGTCCAGGTAAAATGACCAAATGCACGATGAAGAAGAAAAAAGTTTATATCCAAAAACCGTCTTGGAAGACTTGCGAAGAGTTGGAAGAACAGTTGGACCTTCTTCTCCCAGTATTCTCCAACTTCATAGGTAAAATGACCAAAAATACATGAAGAAGAAGAAGAAGAAGAAAAAAGTTTAAATCCAGAAACCTGCGAAGAGATGGAAGGACAATTGGAACTTTTTCTCCCAGGTTAGTCCACCTTCATAGGTAAAATGACCAAATACACGATGAAGAAGAAGAAGAAAAAAGTTTAAATCCAGGAACCGTCCTGGAAGACCTGCGAAGAAATGGAGAGACAGTCGGACCTTCGTTTCCCAGGATATTCCGCTTTCATTGGTAAAATGACCAAATACACGAAGAAGAAGAAAAATAAGAAAAAAATTTAAATCCAGAAACCATCCCGGGCATACGCTCGACAATTCACCAAAGTTTCATTGTAATCGGACAAACGGTTTAGGAGCACATAGCATACATGCATCCATACATAAATAAATAAATAAAATAATTTTCCTATAGGAAATCAGTATATTGTTGATTTGTAAGTAAATAGTATTAGGTAGGTACCTACCTACAACAATGTTCTAAATAAATTCGATTCATATCAAATTTTATTTGAATATCAGAATCTTTCCGTAACCATAGTAACCATCGAACATATAAAATATTACTATCAAATGGGCTCGATACATTTTTTT
Organism: Molanna angustata; assembly: GCA_963576475.1. Classification (NCBI taxonomy): domain Eukaryota; kingdom Metazoa; phylum Arthropoda; class Insecta; order Trichoptera; family Molannidae; genus Molanna; species Molanna angustata. The sequence goes on from OY754975.1 coordinate 24,453,264, forward strand.
GGATATGTAGGTAGGTACCTACATACATTGGTTTGTTCGAAGCCACAAAAACGAAAATTGTCCAAAATATCAAATATTACATACAAATTATGCAATTTTATTATGCCTATATCTTTACTAATAATTAACAGACTTTTACAATATATGTCTTAAAACTTGCTGTAATGTCTTGTGTTTCATTTTATTATTTCATAATCACATTTATTTCAAAGGTATATTATTTTAAAGAACATATTCATTCGGTAGGAAAATTAAATATCGTATGAAAAGATATTAAAATGGCGGGGTTATATGTACATTTGTACAAAACGCTTACTTTAAAAATAAGTTAAACATTATAATTATACAAAATATTCACCATGTTTTTCACTTAAACGCTAAGTTATACTTGAAAATATATTTTCTTCGTGTAAATACGTACTTCTAACTTTTAAACTAACAGATATTTGCGTGCAAAATGTACACTTTTTTGACAGATATGACTTGGAAAATTTTGTATGAAAAAAATAATTATTGAAATATTTTTAAAATTCAGCATTTTTATCGCATTATTTTTAGCATGACACTGCATCAGGTATACTGGTACACGTTCGCACATAAATTAGATTTTTAGATGCTCTTGGTTTTTCAGAAGGCGTGAGACAAACACACACACACACACATACACACACACATACACTAACATTTTGATTGCTTTATTACTTTAGATATTTATTTATTTACTAACGATTTATAGTGGTATTATACATAATACAGCGTTCAGTACCTACGTTTAACCACAACACAATAAATTTCAAAATTACGGTGATTATAATATATATTATAGGACAGGGATGGCGAACCTTTTTTAGCATCGAGCGGGAAGTATTGAAAATGCGATCTATTTTCGCACGAATATCGTCATATCCTTCGTTTCCGTCTTTTTTTAAAGTATTGATGAACAAATAAAATACATGGCTATTTAAATGTTTTTTGTTTTTTTTTACCCTCCATACTATGGAATAGTGGAGAGTCATGATTTCACAATTTTTAAGACTATTTTTTTCCATCAATTTCTCAATAGGTATCATGTTGCCAGTGCATTCTTTGAGTTTCGTTATGATGTCTTTGTGTGTATGCTGTATCCTGTTTGCAGTAGGTACACATATATGAAAATTTGTGCCCTCTGTACAGATCAAACTAAAAAAAAATAATAGTGATTCCATATGGGTGAAGTACATAAACTTAGAGCTGATTAGTTTTCCATAGACAACGGTTCATTTTTTCTAAACGTTTCTCTATGATTTCATCTGTTAAAACTGAAAAAATGCTCTCACGACCTGGAAATTAGAGATTTATTTATTTATTTATTTATTTTATTTTTAATATATTTTATAATACCAATCAATATATAAATTCACTAGTAATAATATTCTTACATATTTTTCCCTGCAGTACCTCATCAAAAAGATTACAATCTTGTGCTTGATGAGGGAAGCACTTATAACAAAATAAAAAATATCAATACAAAGCAAAGTCAACATAAAAGTAAAAGTAATTAAATCAAATCAGATATTTTAATTTTTTTTAAACTATTTATACAATACCAATAATCTTCAAATAACTACATTCCAAATTGGTCAACGTTAAAAGAAAAACATACAACTGTTTGAAAAATTATGTTCATTATAATACATTTTTGTATGAAATATATATATATATATATATATATATATATATATATATATATATATATATATATATATATATATATATATATATATATATATATATATATATATATATATATATATATATATATATATATATATATATATATATATATATATATATATATATATATATATATATATATATATATATATATATATATATATATATATATATATATATATATATATATATATATATATATATATATATATATATATATATATATATATATATATATATGTTAAATCTAAGGTTTTCGCGAGTACAAAATATGTTATTATTAAGTATTTTGGGGATAACCCGCGTCAAATTCTGATTCCCGAGAGAATCAGTCGTCTGCCGACGTTTCGTCTGAATCACATCAGACATTTTCAATAGGCGCCTTGTTAATAAATTTCCGTCGCGAGGGATAGTGCGCGCACGTCCGTTCGCGTCGGAAGCTTACCTTACCGTCTTGCTTACCGTCTTGCTACCGTCTTACTTACCTTACCGTCGGAAGCTCATACGCGACGAAATCGGTTACATTCATTTACAATTACATACACTTGGTACTGATATTAGAAATCTTCATATAAAACTTGCTAATATATTACACCCGTTAATATGGTCCAAATTAGATAATCTCATTCATAATAGGATTGAAACGAATAATAAAATAAACTCCGACCGCCAAATAAGTAAATTCACGCGTATCGAAAATAATATCAAAAAACAAGAATACCAACAGTCGTTAAATACCGATAAAATCATTCACAATCTCACTGATCTAAAATTAAATAACGATACAATATCTGTTCTAAGTAAAGGTTTTAATTTTGGTGTTGTTCCTCCGAAAATTCCGAAAGAAGACATTGTTACGGGTATCGAATCAGCCGTGTGTAAACTACCAAATAATATAGCCGAAACTATACGACAAGAAACTTGCCATATACTTAGAAAATCGCTTCCGCCGAAAAGAAATATATCTCTCGATGAAATACGAGCTCTTAAAGAATTACGCGCAAATAAAGATATAATTATTCTTCCGGCAGATAAGGGAAACGCAACAGTCATCATGAAAAGCGAAGATTATCACAGTAAAATAACTAATTTGCTTAACGATCCGGCTTATAAACTGCATCCTAATAATCCTATAACATACTTAGAAAAAACGACTAAAACAAAAATTATGTCATCCAAATTAAGTCCAGAATTAAAAAAGTCGTTAATACCTAGAGAAAAATCGTCACGATTTCCGAAATTATACGGTTTGCCAAAGATTCACAAGACGGATGTTCCTCTTAGACCCATAGTCAGTTCTGTCGGTTCGCCACTTCAAATGTTATCAAAGTATCTTGCCAACTACTTACAACCAGATGTAGAATCAGCGGAATCATTTGTCAAAAATTCGGAACATTTTATACAAATCATTAAAAATCAAAAATTAAACAAGGGCGACATCCTTGTCAGTTTTGACGTCGTATCCCTGTTTACCAATATACCTACAGACGAAGCTCTTCAAGCAATAAAAGAAATGAGTGACCCACCGAATGACATAATAACTTTAATAGAACATTGCCTCAATAACACATTTTTCACTTATAATAACGACATGTACAAACAAGTAAAAGGAGCACCAATGGGTCTATCTCTTTCACCGCCAGTCGCTAACATATTCATGACCAAGTTAGAAAAAGAAGCTATAGATAGAGCGCGCTTAAAACCAAAGCTATGGATTAGATACG
>OY754975.1:25061700-25221700 GCA_963576475.1 Molanna angustata
CTTTAAACATAAATTAAATCAAACTTCTATTAATAATACGCATGATACATTTTTGAGCTTTATTGCTTTACACGTACCTACACTTAAGACAAAAATGTGTAAGAAAATTATTTAACGTTTTAATATACGTTTTTTGGTATGATCAAAATAAATCGTATGAATACCAAATCTTAAATAATAGTATCTTAATCTTAAATAATAGTATCTTAATCGTATCTTATCGTATCTTAATCTAATAATATCCTTCTGTAATGTACTTTATGATATTTTATGTTTATTTTTAATGTTAAGTGACTTTCTTTTATTTGCTCATGTTCATAGTGTACCCATGTCTTGTTAATATTTATGTTTGAGTGTTCTATGAATACAATTATGGCACAAATTATACAATATTGTGTGAATTGCCTAAATAATAAACAATACCAAATCTTGTTATTCTCTAAAATAATTTGTTAAAAATTGTGTTATGTTTTCGAGAATCTGACCAAAACATTCAATAGAAAATGTATTTTTTTAAGGTAGTCGTAATAATTTGTCATACGACTGTGAACAAAGAGATGAGGAATGAAGTAATAAATGCATTTATTATATCGAGGCATAAACAAATTTGATAGGAATCGTTTCGAAACGAGTTTATTTGGGTCTTAAAATATACAATAACGGCCCTGGATTCAGTCAATTTTCATAACGAAATATTACCATATAAAAGCATTCGCTTGTTGGGGAATATATACATAATATTATTATTATTGGTTTTGCATAACGAAAAATATACTTAATCCATTTGTGGAGTTGTTTAGAGTTAATTTATTTTGAAAGCTTTATTATTAAGATACTACACCGCACGAATTATGGATTAGTGTTATATCACTTAGGAATTTTTAGATTCAAAATCAAATCAATCGAACGCAGATTGTAGCTTTTTAAATAAGCTCAATTTGAGATTTTGTAGTTGTCTATATTGTTTTAAATTTTCAGCGTTCTATCTTGATATACCAACATCCAAATTACGATAAATACATAAACAAAAATAGAATCTGTCCAAAGAAGACTATCACGAATTATGGTTTTTAGAGAGGGGATAAGCCATCAATTTGAATGTTATAATGACAGGCTGGTGTATCTTCAACTGATATCATTAAACAATAGACGAAAAATCGCAGATATGATGATACTATATAAAATATTGAATTATCAGTTAGATGTACCAAACATCCTTCCACAAATTCAAATAACAGTACCAATTAGAAATACTACAATTAGAAATATTTTTAACAAATTAAATTTAAAGATATAACTTTGTATTAACCACGTTTTTTGGTTGAAACGATGCGACCGGTTTCGGAACTAACCGTTCCCTCATCAGGCTAACTTTCAACTGAAACAGAATGTGACGACGTGCTTACAAGAAATCTATGGGGGCGGAGGTAGAGGTAGGGTGGGGGTACTTAGGGTTGGGTCTTGTGCAGGGTGGGTCCGATTGGCTGAAGGATTAGAAGTAAAAGGAAACATATTTAATAATGGACTGAAAGATAAATTTAACTGATTGTTTAATATATTGGAAAAAGTTTAAAACAATAAGTTTAAAACAATAATATTGGAAAAAGTTTAATGAATTCCAAAGATAAAGATAATAAAATGGAAAACTCCGGCGTATACCAACTGGCATGTGGAGACTGCTTCTGTCCAGTTCCTCGCCTAATCAGAATGTACAACGCAATTTATCAAATTAATAATATTGATATATTCTTAAACTCCAAATTAACTTTCAAAAAACACATAATAAACCAGTTCGTAACCTCTTAATTGTTTTGTATAAATTTATGTATTCCTTTATTTTCTCATATTTAACTATTGTTAAATTCTTATATTTCATTTGTTTAATTTTTGTATTCATATTTCATTTGTTTAATTTGTGTATTTATATTTCATTTGTTTAATTATTGTAGACTCAAGGATTTAGATTAGACTGATTTATCTTTGGGTCTGCAACTATGAACTTACTGTGTAACTTCTGTGCTCAATTAAATAAAATAAAATAAAATAAAACAAAATAAATAAAAACACTTCCAAATCAAATCAATCGAACACAGATTGTAGCTTTTTAAATAAACTCAATTTGAGATTTTGTATAAAATAAGAAGACTGCAATGGTTGGGCCATATCCATAGGATGAGTCATGATCGTACTCCCAACAAGGTTTTAAACACCACACCAGACGGAAGAAGAAGCAGAGGCAGACCAAAAATGAGATGACTGGACGATGTGGAGGCTGATATACGAGCGCTGGGCCTTACCAACTATAAGAGAGCCGCAGAGTGCAGAGAGGAATGGCGACGGATTATGGAGGAGGCCAAGGCCCACAACGGGCTATAGGGCCAATGATGATGATGATAACAATCATGGATGAAGATGCAGAACGTTGTGATGAAGTAGAAAACAAATATATTGCAAACTGGTGGGCTGATTGCCATTTTAAAATTAATCCCAACCAACAAGTATCCTTAATTATTTAAAAAAATTCTAAGATAGGTATATACTTTATCCAACTGTCGATTCGTCAAAAAAAGTCAAAAACACCAACTTAGAGGCTTTGCAGCATATTATATGTTTTACAGGTTTAAAAATTTTAAATACAAATAACCAAGAGTTGAAATTGAATAATAAGAAAAGCATTAAATAAAAATTATAAATAGCCAAATAAATTTAACTATTTAATATGTTCCCATTTAATAATGCACCATCAAATAATAATTATAACTTGCCTCACCCCGCCCCCACCGAACCGTTAGTTTCAATAAGTCACACAGCCGTTAGAGCGTGCATATATTCTGATTTAGTATAAGTTTGTCCGAAGGAAGAAGCGGTTAGCTTCGAAAACGTTAGACAGCAAATTCTCAAAATTCGTGGTTTATACAAAGTTATTATATGTAATTTAATTTATTTATAATTTAAAAATGTGCCACAAAGTATTAGCAACATTATATGAAGATATTGTTTTTAAGGGTTTATAGTTTGGTGCGTATTCTTCAATTATACATACTATGGCCATCGACAGTTGGATCCCATGTGTTACATGGAACTAGTTATAAGAAAAACATTCAATGAATGAGGACTGAATATACAATAGTATGCCGACTATTTTGGTTTAGAAGCTTCAAGGAGGGTGGCAGTGAAAGGCGGGTTATGTAAACATGTACATATATTAATTTACCAATAAATTCCGAGGGTAAAATTTGGTTTAAGGTTTTCTTTGACATCGGATAAAAGTTTGGTAACAATTTATTCGGGGCTTAGAGTATGGTGCGCGCATTACGAACTCGTGCCCGACGCGATCCGAAGATATTTAAAATATTATTAAAATTTTACGTCCTCGCAGAATGTTTTGCTTTTGGATTTTCTCGAGAGAACGGAGCATTGATTTTATACTTTAGTACCTCCAATTTATTGACCAGACGTTGCCCGGTTGAAACTTGAAATTTTGCGAAAGGAGAATTCGTAAATCCCTCTTTATCTTATTAATAGTTTAAATTTACGACAGAGAATTATTTCGGTATTTTCCCTCCGATCGGTCGTTATGTTTCAAAGAACAGAAATAAAGATGTTGTCTTTCAGATGAAAATTCGATTTGAGATAGGTATGTGGATTCTATCTTCTGGTGACAAATGAGATTTTACAAAAAAATATTAAAACAAGGACAAAAATATTGTTTATGAAGACCATTTTTTCGAAACTGATAGTATAGATGATCATAAAAGTGACTGATTTTTTTATTGCATATTATCAACTACTATCATGATGAGATTGTGTTCTAAAATTTTCATCACAATATATCTGTGTGTGTGTGCTATGTGCTGTGTGCTATGTACGGCGTGTTTATTTTACTTTATCGATTATAGACTAAAGTACTCATTCGATTCTTTTCAAATTTTGCAAAATTGTATATCTGATACTCACTTAGGCCCCATGAGATTTTGAAGGGTATCTCAATAATGCTTCCATTTTTTTAACTATCAAATAAAAAGTGATCCCAAGTTCAGGGAGTTTAATATTTTGAAATCTTATTTTCAAATTTGTAAAAAGGCACATCACTTTCATAAAATGGCATCAAATAATTATTAAGTTTTCATAATAAAATATTTAAATATAAAATAATGTAACAAACTCATTTCCTGAAAATGCTGAATATTTTACATACAAAGTTAGAATAATAATAAATAAATTTGGATTATTTTTATAGCGCCGTTTTTGTGATAACCTCACCTCAAGGGCGCTTTGAATATATTAGAGGTTTTTGTAAGACTCGCGGAAGAAGTGAGTTTTTAGGTGTTTTCTGAATAGTGCTAAGTTGTCGATTCGCCTCAGTTCAGGTGGTAGTTTATTTCACGAGGCTGGTCCGACCACAGCAAAAGCACGATCACCGAAGGATGAAGTGTTGACTCTATTTATTTCAGTCAACTTGCCAATCACGGATGTGGTGGCTGACCGAAGTGTTTGTTGTCGCTCGTTTACGGTGAGAGGGATGCAGAAGTCTGAAAGATACGTGGGAGCCATGCCATGGATCGCTTTGAAAGTCAACAAACATAATTTGTACTTGATTCTCTCTGGCACTTTTAGCCAGTAAAGATTTCGTAGATGGTGGGATATGTGTGAGAATTTCGCGGCTCCGGTGATTAGCCTAGCAGCAGCGTTGAAGACGGATTGAAGTTTGTTTAGCTCCAGCTTTGGAAGGTTTGCCTAGATACCATTGCAGTAGTCCAGGCGGGAAATAACGAATGCGTTTACTAGAGATTTCGTTGCTTGCGCTATATATATAGAATACTTAACAGAATGACTTGTTAGTGAGGAGTTTAGCATTGGACACAACCCACTCAATCATTCTGTAGCTCAGTGGCTGTTGAAGATTGATCAGTGGCCCCCTTTTCCGTACGATTTTTTAGTCACAAATATTTATTGAATACTTTTATAGTTTCATATACACAAATATTGGATATTTTTCCTTGTCGGTAGTCATTAATATATAATAGTCTTTATAATTTAACTTATCTTGCATTCCCTTCTAATGTCCTAATTTTTTATTATATCATATATTATTATATTACTTACCCTTCTTATTTATCTCATTTATTCAGCATTTTTTTAAAGAGTTTAATGACTGTGAATGTATGGCGGTTCTAGGTGTAATAATATTGTTATTTTAGAGAGAAAGTATTATTTTAGAAGTCCCCCCCTCCCCTTATGTAGGTACCACCTACCACTACTCACCCCTCGAGACCATAAAAATATTTTATTGTAGATTCTACCCAAGGCATGAAAATTTTACAGCGGCCTCCTACCCACCTATTTCAATTTAAGCATAAAAAATAATTTTATGCGAATATTTGCTTACGTATTATGTACATAAAGTTGTAAAAGGCTGTTGTAATCGGATATGTTGTGTCTTCCTTCACCCGTTATGCGTATTTTATTTAGTTTTATTACAACACAAACAGGACATAAATCAGTAATGAATAAAATATTTAATTTTTTTTAAATTGTCAATACTTACGGTATTTACGGCGTATAACTCCATTATACTAGGTATTTTTAAATGAAACGAAATTGATTTTTGGTTCAACATGTATATTTTTCTTGGTTCTACACATATATTTTCCTGATAAAAGGAACATATTATATATCGTGGGCGTATCTGCAAATGCGATTTTTAGATTTTTATGCCAAATGATACTTTATTAAGACCTCCACCATGTGTAAAAAAATCACGGCTTTCCGTTGCGTATTTTTCGAGATATTTCAAAAAATGATTTCGGGCTTATGTTATGGCACAGGTGAATTTGTCGAGCCAGAAGGGCATATGAACATACGCCGAAGACTTGACTGATTGATATCTTTGTGAAATATTATCGAACCAGATGGGCGAATCTGCATACGCCGAACATTATACAGATATTTTTAAAAAGGTGTTTGAAAAAAAAAATTATTGAAAAAAGAAAATAATATGATACGACCTTTCAAAAAATTTGATGATGCCATAAAAACTGCCAAGCCAGAAGGGCGTACCTACAAATATTGAAAATGGCTGAAGCTTTAGGCTAATTTACTGTCTAAATGTCGCTATCAAAACGTTTAAATACGTCTCTTAATTATTTAATTCCGTTTCAAAATACACGAATTAATCAATAATATACCTACACGAATAAATTAATCAATAATGTAATTTGAACTAATGGGAGGCTGTGATATAAAAATAAAAGAAAACAAAACCTATGGATGTATATGTAGATCATAGATTTTCAAAAATTAACTTTTTTATAAGTTTGTTTAGACCACGTGAGATCTCACGTGGTGTACCTAAACAATATTAAAAAAAAATGGTTTTTGTTAAAATATACAACAAAGATAAAAATACGATATTTCATACCATAGATTTTCATAATGATAATATTGATGGAGTAGGTACTTTGTGCAATGAGTGAGTCATCGTATATCGCGCGTTTGACGTCTTGGTTTGTAACATATTGCAGTTTTCCATATATTTCAACACTTCCTAGATATGTAACTGTTTTCTAAATCTTAACGAAGTGTTTTGTTTTTCGACAAATAAATCCGAAAACAATACACATTAGTCGTTATTCTCTATAGAAAAACGATGTGGTTTACCCACCTTGTTGTCAAAAGTCCCGCGGTAGAAATCCTCACTTCGATTCATACAAAATTTGCTAACTGCAACATCTAGTATATTATAATATGAAAATCTATGGTGTGGACAGAAGAAATTAAAAACGCATTAATATCATTAGGGGAACACGTGGTTCTATTTTTCGAAAGGCAAAACGATTTTTTTCTATGGAAAATAAAACGAGACGATGTGCGTTGCCATATTATATACCTACCTACATTATATTAATGGTTATTACATCCGATACATGACGTCGCCAAGAATGTTGTATTTTGTAGTCTGACAACCCCAGCATCCGGTCTCGGGAGATGTTGCCAAAGGAAAAAATGAGGAAGGCTTTGGTAGATTATGATGAATGGTTCCGAAATCCAACCGAATCCGCAAGTTTTGTCATAAAATGTTCGGATAAGAATGAAATATATTATGTTAAGGTAAATAAAATAGCGTATTTTCATAATAATTCTTATGTAAAATGTCATACCTTTCTATTTATCAGAAAATGTGAGGTTGAGTTCAGGTGTCGAGGACCTTTGTATTTTTTTGTGTGAATTTTGAGTTATTATTCAAATTTTCGAAGTTTATTTTATACAATTATTATAATGATTAAAATAAATTGTCATTTGGCAATAAACTCACCCAATAAACGGCTGACCAACGGCACAGTTGGTCAGCCGTTTGGTTTCTGTGCGAGCGTCCTGGGTTCATTTCCCGGTGGAGACACAGTTTTTAATTGTGTTATTAGTCTGGATCTGTAGATCTGTGTATCGTAAGTCTCCAGAATGTGGAAACTTGTTCTTGGGTGCGAGTTGCCCGAGAAGTAATATAAAATATAAAATAAAAGTACCTATATGTATCATACTTATTGTTTCGAATTAAAATAAACTTTACATACATAGTTTGTACATAACTTTATAATAAATTTCAATCGAATATTCTTTTTTAATTACACATACGCAAACATTGGATTTTTGTTACCTTTCGGGAGTCAAATGATATTTTTATTGGCAAACATTTTTTCAACATCTTAATAGAGACGAAGTTGGGATATTGTAGAAGAACCAGGAACTCGAGGTACCTACAGGGCTTACGACCTGTCATCGGCTGGTTTACGTGATCACTTTATGCGCTCGCGCAACGTTCACCAATTATGCCTTCTTGTTGAGTTTCCTTATCAATGTAATTTTTGAAAGTTCTATATATTTGAATAATGTGTAACATTTCACCTGAAAATAAGGGACTATGCTATTGCCATCTATGGAGTAACGGAAAAGCCTTTTTGTAACGCCATCTATTGAGAAATTAATTTATTTGTAAACAATGAAAGCAACAGTCCTTATAAATGGGATGACGGTGTCACCCCTGAACTGCACCAGAAATATTATTTCATTTTTGGCTTGTTTACCTACTTGTACCAATGTGTTTGTAAATCGAATATTCTTTTTTAATTGTATATACGCAAACATTGGATTTTTTTCACTTTCGGAATTTTCAGATGTTGAAAAAATGTTTGTCAATAAAAATATAATTTATTTCAATTTTTTTTTATTTAAATGTTTTTCTACCCTGAAGTGTGAGTAAGCGATTTATATATGTGGGTATACAAAGATAAGGTTTTTGTAGTGTTTTCGGGCCATTGTTTGGGTTTCACTTAAATCTGAGTATTGAAACAAAAAGGTAAAAAATAGTGTGAAGATAAGTAAGTAGGAAAGAGGAAGCATCAATTTCTATTAACTGGTGACCGATATAATCGATCATATTTGTTGGCATCTGTCACAGCCACGGAGGGTTGATGAAGGGATGAGGGGAGATAATAATGTGTTCGAGATTTTTTTAACTTAGGGGTTAAGTGACACACGACATGTTACCGATATTATTACAGCTAAAGCAGTAAGATTTGTGGTAAATAATTAATACTATTTACTGTGCATACTATTTGCTGTGTATACTATGTACTGTGTATACTATTTAATGTGTATACTATTTACTGTGTATACTATTTAATGTGTATACTATTTACTGTGTATACTATTTTCTGTGTATATTGTTTTCTGTGTATATTATTTTCTGTGTATACTATTTACTGTGTATACTATTTTCTGTGTATATTATTTACTGTGTATATAATTTACTGTGTATACTATTTATTGTGTATACTATATACTGTGTATACTATTTAATGTGTATACTATTTACTGTGTATACTATTTACTGTGTATACTATTTAATGTGTATACTATTTACTGTGTATACTATTTAATGTGTATACTATTTACTGTGTATACTTTTTTCTGTGTATACTATTTTCTGTGTATATTATTTACTGTGTATACTATTTACTGTGTACACTATTTTCTGTTTATATTATTTACTGTGTATATTATTTACTATGTATACTATTTACTGTGTATACTATTTAATGTGTATACTATTTACTGTGTATATAACTTACTGTGTATTCTATTTAATGTGTATACTATTTACTGTGTATACTATTTAATGTGTATACTATTTACTGTGTATACTATTTTCTGTGTATACTATTTTCTGTGTATATTATTTACTGTGTATACTACATATTTACTGTGTATACTATTTAGTGTGTATTTCGAGGCAACCAAGGCTCGCGGTACACAATAGAATCGTCGTTCCGACTCTAATGTATGCTGATGAATCATGGACATGGCAAAAGTACAATTAACGCGGTTGAAATGAGGTCACTAAGGTCTGTGTTTCTCGAACAAAGATTAAAGTAAAAGTATTGTTATAATACTTTGATTTAATTAAATTGTTCCAAAGTATTGTCGTTTCATTGAAATCTGAATATGTTGAATGATGAAATTTTGAACAATTTTATAAAATCAAAGTATTTTAAATATACTATTTTTGATACTTTTGTTGAAACAACTCAGCCTAAGACAAATGTGTGGTAAAACGGTGTACGATAGAACAAAAAACGAGGAAATTATGCATAGAAAGAATGAGTGATGACCGTTTCCGTCCGTTTGTGAAATATGTACTAAGTGTTACTGAAATATGTAAAATAAAAATAAAAGAATAAGATTTTTTTTTAGAAATTTTCCCGGGTGTGTGCTGAACAAATCACCAAGTTTCATTGTAATCAGATGGATGGTATCAGCCCCCCTAGACAACATGTCATTAAGCTAAAAAAAGAAACAAGAAATGATAACTAAATGTATGAAAGTGACAGTTGTCTGTCACGTGACACAGCTGTCATTTCCATACATTGAGTTATCTTTTCTTGTTTCTTTTCTTGAGCTAAATGACACGTTGTCTAGGGGGGGCAGAGCACAGAAATAAAAAGTGGATGCGCACTGGTAAATGCAACCACTCCCAGGTGCCAGACTTACCTTTTTCATACCTATACACAATAAAGAAAGAAATATAAAAAAACAGCCCATAAAAATGTTTTTTTTTTGACGTTGCTATATCTCTTAGACTAAAATATATTAAACAAATGGATCGAACTTTGTACCCTTATTCATTTTGGTATTCCTACTGTCGATTTGTTCTCTTAACATGTCGACAAAGTATCAAGCCAGGAAAACAAACATTTTTTATTAAGAATTTTTTTATGATAAATTTATGTGTTTAACTGCCTATATTTCCAAAGTTTTTAAAAATATCGAAAAATCCGAAACACGCCAACTAGATAATTTAATTTGCTATTAAAAATATCACCATTGTAGTATTACATCTCAATTTTTTTAGCAATTTTTATAAAAATTGAATTTAGTGACGCATACAATTTGTATGGCAGTGGCCTATTCATTATTCATTATAGCTGAAGACTTAATAGTTTGATACTTAATCTCCAAACATACATACAAATTATCATGCTGTTTTCAAATTCTGGGTAGGAAAAACAGACTGACCTCCATACTATCCTATCCTGACATGTATGTTTTATATAGAAAACAAAATATCTTAAAATACTTATTAATTTGTGTATATTTGTTAATAGTTTGGGACGTAGTCTTCACGTATACATACTAACATATTCGACAGTTGGAGCTCATGTGTTACATGTAACTAGTTTTATCAAAAATGATTGGTCGATAAAATGGGTTTAGAAATATAAATAAATAATAACGAAAAAATATGAATGTTTCATAAAATTGGCAAGATGTTGCCAGTCTATTCAAAATTGAATATTACGTTATAAAATAATCAAAGTATGGTCTTTTAGAAATTATTATTCGTGTAGGTAGGTGTATTTTAAAACGAGAGAATTCCATTATGAAGTTTTATATTAAGAAGTTTGTCGTCCCATATTGAGCTGAGTGAAATATTGTATGTACCTAACATGATATATATGTATTATCTACTGAATCTACTCACTTACGTACTCGTATATTCTCATACAATCTTCCTCCTTCTCTTTGTGAATTACTTTCTCAAAGCTTTGCAATATTGTTAACGCTGCTGTACCTACTAGAGATACTACATCTTAAGAATGTGTAATATCTATTACATCTTATGAATGTAACATTATATACATAAATAAAATTAATTCCTATTCGATACTTCAAGTTTTTATAATAGTTTATTTTATCTCAACGAAGGTAAACAAGAATTTAGTCGATAATCAAATGTGGAGGCATTTTCTTTTGGGAAACCCATTTTTTAATATACATTTAAAATAAATAAAACAAAGTCGGGATACTTACATCGTTTATATCTCAATAACGGCTGAACCAATTGTAATGATCTCTTATTTGTTGGATTCATCTCCGTCCCAAATAGCAGAACAACTATTTAAATATCGGAAAAATAAACGGAATAAAAAATATCAGAAAAATTCATGTAAAAAAATTATACAGAAATTTTATATTTAAATAAATTAAAATACTCCGCAATGCGAGCGTGTGAATGTGTTATAAATTAATTTATTTTTATTATTATTATTATCTAGATATATAAAAATGGATGTTTTGTTTGTTTGTTTGAATGTTCTCAATGGATTCCTAAACCAACCATCCGATTGCTATGAAATTTTGGGAATTTGTTCAGATCATTCAGGAGAAGGTTTATGCATTATAATTTATTTATTTATTTATTTATTCGATATCTCACAACAAAAAAATTTAAAAAAGGTGGTATTGAATTGATACTTAGTGGGTTTGTTCAGCAAAAATCCTATATATCCATACATAAAATGGTTTATCATATAAAACTTGAATATTGCTAAAGGTTCATGTACCTATATTTGTTTGAATAATTAAATAAAATTATAAATGAATGAATGAATGAAGGGACGGAAGGGATTGTAGGGATGGAAGGGAAAAAATACGGAATTATAATTAGCGAATCTATATAAGAATGTTTAATAATAAAAAGGAAGCATACCGATCAACCATTGTTATATATTTGGAGGTAAATAATTAAACAGGCAGGACAACGTCTGCCGGCTTTTACTAGTATCCTTATGAAATTAATATTTTTTGTATTAATTTTATTAAGTTAATTAAATCCTAAATTAATTTAGCTGAATACGACATTCATTGACTGTTAGGCAGTACGAAGTTTGCCGGGTCTATGAATGATTAAAATTTAAATTATTTAAATAAAACACACTAATAATAATAATAATAATAGAGCCGCTAATGACATGCTGTCGAACAGGCGGACACATGCCGGGACACCCGAAGAAACAACAGCCAAAACCCAACACACCCGACCTGCTGAAAGTGCTTTGCCGGCAAGTCAACCGACAACCACCAAAGCGGGAAAACCACGACAACGCATGAAATGGACAGATGATATGAACATAAACCTCATGCGTTGCTACTACACTATCACACAAGGAGACACACAAATAATTGGATACAGACAGGAGCTACATACACAATTCACCACAATCTATCCAGAACTCTCACACATCACAGAACAGCGACTGGCGGACCAGAAAAGAGTTATAATAAACAACAAAAGAATACAACTATCAATACTTGATCAAATAAAACAAGACGCAATCAGAATGAGTAATCAAAATAGAATAAGTACATTAACACAAGACATAACAAATACGCAAATAAACCACAACAATCCACAGGAAATATCAATAATACCACAGCAAAATAACACTGAACAACCAAATATAAACATAACTAACGAATCCACCAATATGAACAATAATACAACAATAAGCCCTAACAACAATGACGAGACCAACGGAAGAACAGAACACAACCCAGACACAAAAACACAAATCACAAACACACTAGAACACACAATCGAAATATATAAAGATAGCGACCCCACAACAAGACCACACCTACCAAAGCTCAAAATCAACAAACAAACCATTAACATGATCAATATTATCAACACAATTCTACATAACATGATTAACACTGAAACAACACTCGAAAAATTACATCTATTAGTTTACTGTAGTGCATACACCATTATTACACTAAACAAACAAAATATAAACAATAAAACAGAAAACTCCCATAGAACACATAGAAGCACTATACCAGCATGGCAACACAGAATACAAATCAAAATCAACTCATTAAGAAATGAAATAGGCAAAGTAACACAAAAAATTAAAGATAATCTAAAAAATCCAAGAAAAATTCGGGAAATTGAAACGATTAAAGACAAATATAATGAAAACAACCTAACTATACTCCTTGATACGCTAACACAAAAGTTATCAGCACAATCACATAGACTAAAACGCTACAAAAAATGCTATGACAGGAAAACACACAATCTCAATTTTCAAACAAGCCAAAAAAGCTTCTACAACAACCTAAAAAACAACAATATAGAAATTACAGACGCACCTAAATTAAATGAAATTGAATCATACTGGGAGAACATTTGGTCTGAAAACAAAAAACACAATGAAAATGCCACATGGATAACAGAGGAAGAAAATGACAATAACCAATTTCAAAACATGGCCACAATACAAATAAATATAACTGACTTCAAAACTGCTATAAAGAAGACACACAACTGGAAGACACCAGGCATAGATAATATCCAAAATTACTGGTACAAATATCTCCCTGTAACACATGAAAAATTCTCCGAACTATTACACAAATGCGTAACGGAAAACTAAAACCTCCCATCTTTTTTCACTAAAGGTATCACATATCTCAAACCTAAATCAACAGACACAAAAAATCCATCTAAATATCGTCCAATCACATGTCTACCCACAATATACAAAATTCTTACCTCAATTATAACTACAAAAATAGATCTTTTCCTAACACAAAATAACATATTAACAGAAGAACAAAAAGGATGCAGAAAGCAAAGCAGAGGATGCAAAGAACAAATCATCATCGACCGGACAATAACAAATCAGGCGATAAAGAAGAAAAGGAACATGTACTGTGCATACATAGATTACCAAAAAGCCTTTGATAGTGTCCCCCCACTCATGGTTAGTAAAAGTTCTAGAAATATACAAAATTGACATAAAACTTGTAGAATTTTTAAAACAAATAATGAACACCTGGAACACGACAATATACCTAAAACTAAACAACAAAATGATAAAATCAAAACAAATAAACATTAAAACCGGAATCTTTCAAGGTGACTCCCTAAGCGCACTATGGTTCTGTATCTCCCTCAACCCACTCTCCAAGATGCTTAACAAAAGCAAACTTGGCTACAAAATCACAACACACAACTTAAATACCAATCCTATAAAAATCAACCACCTTTTATACATGGACGATTTAAAACTATATGGCAAAAATAATGACGAACTAAAACAACTAATTTATAAAACTGAACGCTTTAGTAATGACATAAAAATGAAATTCGGTATTGATAAATGCAACACATGCTCAATAGTAAGAGGTAAACCCAAGGAACACACGGGAAGCACCTTGAAGGATACGAATGAAATAATACGCGCAATGGACGAAGATGAATTTTATAAATACTTGGGAATTCTCCAGAACCCAAGCATAAAAGATAAAAAGATAAAAGAAACCACCAAAAACGAATACCTTAAAAGACTAAATATCCTCCTCAAAACACAACTAAATGGAAAAAATATGACTAAAGCAATAAACACATACGCAATACCAGTACTAACATATACATTTGGAATAATTAAATGGACCAATACGGAACTCGACGATCTCAACATTAAACTCAGAACAACATCATCAAAACATAGAATTCACCACGAACATTCAGCAATAGAAAGGTTCACACTGCCAAGAGAGGAAGGAGGAAGAGGACTCATAGACATAAAAAATCTACACCATACACAAATAAATAACTTAAGGCAATACTTCTACACAAAACGAAATAGCCCAATACATAACGAAATCATAAACATAGATCACAAATACTCACCACTTACACTTAACGACAACGAACGCAATCTAGAAATAACAACACATGACGCAAAAATAGAAACATGGAAAAATAAAACATTACATGGAATACACCCAAGTCATCTACAACAACAACATATTGATAAAGCCCTTAGTAATAATTGGCCCAAACACTCAGACCTCTACGCAGAAACAGAAGGATTTATCATAGCTATTCAGGACAAAATAATAAAAACAAAAAACTACACGAAACATATTATAAAAGACAATACAATAACAAACGACACATGCAGAAAGTGCAAATTACAAAAAGAAACAATAGAACACATAACAGGTGGCTGCTCAACTCTTGCACCGACGGAATATACAATAAGACACGATAACATCTGCAAACACATATATTTGGAACTAGCCCACAAACATAAACTTATCGAAACACACCCCAAGTGGTATCAATACACACCCCCAGCTGTAACAGAAAATGATAACTACAAACTATACTGGAATAGAGACATAATCACAGACAGAACAAACCTACATAACCGACCAGACATTACATTAATCGACAAAATACATAAACACACATATCTAATAGAAATATCGATACCAAATACAGCAAATCTACAAAAGAAACATTTAGAAAAAATAGATAAATACATACCTTTAGCAGAACAGATAAAATCACAGTGGAAACAAGAAAAAGTAACAATAGTCCCAATAATATTATCGTCTACAGGCATCATACCAAAAACTCTCCAAAAAAATATAGACATACTAAAGTTACCCCCATACGTAATCACCAACATACAAAAAACTACAATTATCAACACATGCACAATGGTCAGAAAATTTCTACAGGTACCACTTTAAACAACTACACACAACCACACAGACACACAAACACATAGCCTCACAACTTGAGTACGCTCCGTTGTGAAGGAAATTACCGGATCATAACCGAGATCAATCTACATATAGTAATAATAATAATAATAATAATAATAAGTTATTTGTAGAGCGCCGTTTAATGATTCGAGATCATACCAAGGGCGCTGATATTCTAATGTTGTGTTGCTCTCTGAAACAAAGCTGTTTTTAATCCTTTAGTGAAAGTTCTCTTGCTTTGAGCACTGCGGACATCTAGAGGCAGTGAATTCCACTTAATAGGACCACTCACACTAAAGCATCGGTCATAGTAAGCCGCTTTGTTGACTCTGTCCAACTCCTTTAAGGAATTGTTACTCTGTGATCCAGACGACCTGAGTGTGAGATGCCTCCCAGAGAGATCTCTTCTCTGACACAGCTCTTGTATATATTTCGGTGCCAGGTTGTTCAAAGCATTATATACTGTCAAACAAATTTTGTAATCAATTCGTTCTGGACACTTCAACCAGTGTAATTCGTTTAGTAGTGGAGTTATGTGACATCGTTTTTCTGCACCGAAAATAAGTCTTGCCGCTGTGTTAAATACCATCTGTAGTCTATCGAGCTGATACTTCGGCAATCCAGCATAAATGCCGTTGCAGTAATCAAGCCGAGACACAACGAATGAATTTACAAGTGTTTTAGTCTCATTCTTGGGTAAATTTCGACGAATGTTTTTCAGTTGTCTGAGTTGAAAAAAACATGAACTGACCGTTTTTGAGATTTGAAATTCAAGTGACAACTTATTGTCCAAGTGAATACCCAAGAATTTGTCACTTGTAGCTGGCACGAGTGTTTCTCCGTTGATGTTGATAGGAGTACTCTCAATGAGGTGCTGTCGCCGTGGTGAAGCTACCCACATAAATTCTGTTTTAGTTGGGTTCAGTTTAAGCTTGTTGCTAGACATCCACGTGGCGACTTTTTCGATGCACTCAACAGTTTCTACTTCCAGACGATTGCATATGGGATTACAAAATTTGAAGAGCAAGCGGTCATCGGCATAAGCAAATGAATTAAATCCTTCGTTTTGAATCAACTACTTGCTTATAGTGGAATAAAACAAAATTACTATTGCGTTTTGTTAAAAAAATCATACTAAAGAATTTAAGTGTGTGAACTGGTTAACGTCATATACATAGGTCACATTATACCTAATACCAAATATACTAAAATGGCTCCCGAATTTTCCATCACTAAATAATATATTATTTGTCTGTGTAAGAAACACTAGTAATTTATATTAAGATGGGTCGATGGCAGAGCGGTTAGCGCGCTGGGCTAGTAATCCAGTGGTCGCGAGTTCGAATCCTGCTTCGACCGATTTCGTTCACCTATAGCACAAGCATTTATGCCTAATTTAGGGAATGTAGGAAGATGTATATTATGTACTTGTTTAACAAGGACATATTCATTTTTTATTTAAAAAAATACATAAAGTTGCTTTGGGACCTACAAATCCACTTAAACATTATGGTAGTCAGAGGACGAATTTGCTCTCTGATATGGACTTCTCTGTGTTCTGTTATTATAGGTACTGGTATATCGTGCATTTGGAACCATAAACAAAGGCAGGTTCAACCACTGTCTGGTATTTTTTCCATTTTTTTTAATGTAGAAGACCAAATTGCCTTGAATTACGAATAAGTTCATTTTCAGTCGAAGGTGACTTATGAAGTAGATACAGTGAGGTTTTTCTCCTTTTACTATAAGCATTTACATAAATCAGTACAAAAACATAAATAACTACATCATCATCATTAATGGCGTCATAGCCCGGTGTGGGCCTTGGCTTCCTCAAGGAATTGCCTCCATCTCGTCCTGTCGACAGCAAGTCTCCTCCAATTTGTTTGTCCGATCGCTCTTACACATATCTCTCTCGATGTCGTCCAGCCATCTCATCCTAGGCCTCCCTCTGTTTCTTCTTCCTTCCGGGCAGGTGTCCAATACTTTCTTTGGGACCCGGCTATCCTTCATTCTACAAACGTGTCCGATCCAACGTAGACGTTGTATTTTGATGTATTGGACAACGTTTGGTTCGCCATACATTATTTCTAGCTCATGGTTAAACCGGATCCTCCAAGATCTTCCTTCACAGGTGGGGCCAAATATTTTGCGGAGTATTTTCCTTTCGAACACCAACAAGGCATTTTCGTCCAGCATTCTGTTGCATATGTTATAACAAAAAATTTAGAACATCATAATATGTCTTATTAATTAATTTCTAGTGATTGATGGAAAGCTTGTTAATACAAAAAATATAACTGAGCTGTTGGCTTCCCAAATAAATAAATAAAATAAAATAAAATTATATCTCTATAAGCTGTAGCCAGCCATTATAGGAAAATAATCTTTAAATTTATTTATTATAAATCCTTTTTTTACAAATATAATAATATATTATGTATGTACATGTATGTATAACTTAAAATATATAGTACTACTATAATTAACTTAAAATTAAAGTTTATATTTTTTATTCTAATCACCTACTCATTATAGTGTTTATATTTTGTAGATGATTTCTGGATAAGACACTCCACTAGGCCAATGCCTGTGTCGGAGTCCATTACATATATTTTTATTTAGTACAATGTTAATCTATTGGTAAAGTCTGATTTTTTTTTAAAGTGCCAATTCTATACATAAACAAAAAAAATACATAGTATTTACGCATGTAAGACTCGTGGTTGCTGATTGGTTTACACCATTTGGTGTCCTTAACAACAAACATCAACAAACCCGACAGTACGTATCTATCTCTCGAAGTGAGCGCACGTTTGATTTTTTATGGTGACCATGTGTTCTAAATTAAGAATTTCATTTTTTATTTCTAACTTATGTATTTTATTTTTTGTTTAATATCGATATATAATTATTATTATAAACATGTGTTATCACCGTCTTAGTATAGAATAAGTGTCCATTATTTATTTGTATTAGTTACATAGATATATTATTTATGTATGTGTGTTTGCCTCAATGAACTATTATGTAAATATTTTGTATAATATAATTTATTATTTTGTAAAATAATATGTAACTGTTTATTATTATAAGGATTAATTACTTCATAATGTATTCTTTTATTTTCCTAATAAAAAGTATCAAATAAATATTTTGTTTAAATATTACTTTCACAGGAGATGCCCATTAACATTTGCAGAAAATACCTAATAATATAGACCCATTAAAGCCGCAAGGTACCGGGAGTAAGAATAGGTATGAAAAGATTTGAAGGTTTTGAAGATATATGCATGTGAAAGTTACAACCGTTTTATATCATGAAATGATAAAAAATCCCATTATATTTTTTTCTTTTACACCATGGTCACCCTATGAGACTTGGCACTCTTAAAAAAATCAGACTTTACCTACTGTAAGGTAGTCTAATAGTACAATGTATTTATTTGTTCATTTCACTATATGCAATAGTCTTTCGCTCTCTTCTCTGCCTTTGTTAAATAACCATTTGAATATTAAATTCAAGTTACATAACAATAGTATTGATTTTTTTTTTATTTATGTTATGTATAATTCAAAGAGAATGCATTAAAATGCCTGGATGAAAAGAAAAACTATATTGTGTTATCCCCTGATAAATCTGCCCAATTCATCTAATACGCATCCATCATGGCAATAGTGTCTAATATAAAATGTATCGGATGGTCGGTGGTCGGTCCATATCTCCCCAATCTTTCTCGGACTAAATTAAGATAAATGTACACACCACCAAATACTCCGGAACACCACACATCCAAATCGACGTCGGAACTATCCCATGTAGGTATTTATTCTTCATCTCCATAGATAAACAGACAATGAAGGTGCATTCAAAAACCACTAATTGCAATATTTGTAAAGAAAAAAAAAATGGAAATAAATCATGCATCAATAAATAAAAAAAAACATACAAAAAATCGATATTATATCAAGTTAAGAATATTAAGCATGATTATGAGATTCATTACAATGAAAACGAGTGAATTGTGACCAACACTAAATTCTCCACTATTGTTAGTTTACAATTTTTTCTTCATTTTCTTCTTTTATTAAAAATCTTGAATGCATTTTTTATTTTTACATATTCTTCAATTCGAAATACTGTTTTGTATAACGTTATAAATGTACAGTTTATTTATGTTTTATAACATATTATAATATAATTAGTTGCATGTAACACATGAGATCTAGCTGTCGATGGCGTTTGTATGTATAGTTTAAGAAAAGGTATATTTTAAGATATTTTGTTTTCTATACAAAACATATATGTCAGTATAGTATTGTGTGGAGGGTAGTCCTTTTTTCTACCCCGAATAGATAAATAGCTAAATGTTATGTATGTATGGAGATCAAGTATCGAACTATTGAGAGTCCCTGAAGATTTTGTGTATACTGCCATACAAAATGTATGAAATGATGTTGTGTCTACACATATTGTTCCCTCCCTTATCACTTTTGATCAGTTTGATGCACAGAGCCCAAAATTGTTTCCAAAAAACAATTTCTCATTAAATGTCGTTATAAAAGGTTTCTTTGTTACTTCATAGATGGCGATAGCAAAAACAGCTTATTTTCAAACGATCAGTTTCTCATTATTAAAATATATTGAACTTTCTAAATCGCATTGATAAGGGAACTCAATAAGAAGGCATAATTGGTGAACGTTGCGCAAGCGCATAAAGTGATCACCTAAACCAGCCGATGACAGTTCGCAAGCCCTGTAGGTGAATTGAGTTCCTGGTTTTTCTATAATATTGCAATTTTGTCTCTATTGAAATGTTCAAAAAAATTCAATCAAAAAATAAATATCTGTAATGTCCCATGACAGGTGTCTTTCACATGGTCATTAATAAATAATTCGGTTTGTGTAATCATCGTCTGAAACGTAATAATAATAATAATAACATTTACTTGCACCCTGCGCAAGTGGCGAGTTTATTGCCATACGGCAATATCTTCCAATTTACCAGTGTTTCTAGATCAGAGAAACAATATTAGCGTGAGAAATGAATTTAAATATTTTTTTCCTCTGCTGGGCATCGGACCCAGGAGGCCCGCACTGAAACCAAACGGCTTACCAACTATGCCACGGCGGTCGGTAATATACATAGGTATTTTAAACATATTTACAAAATAATTAAATGGTTCTGAGATATATAATATAAGGTCACTGACAGTGGCGACTGGCCTATGGTATTTTTGATAATTTTTGGTAGTGAAATTTTTTCCTAAATTAATAGGTATTTAAACCATAAATACAATATACATAGGATATTTAAACAAATGTATCAAAGTCACAGTATTTGTTTTCAAATCATTTTTTAATTCAAAATAAAACCGCGCCCGATATTGACGATTGGTAAAAATCAAGTTCAAACAAGGATATGTACACATTTGAATTAGTGACGTTCTCTTTTATAGGTAATATTGTTATTTTACAATATTGTTTTACTGATTTATCAACAGATGTCGTAAAGACAAATGTATGGGAGTATTATTCATACAATTTTTGTCTTAATCAAGTATTATTATACGAAGTAATTAGGTCTAAAGTTGTGTGTCAATATGTGACACTCGTATTTTAGGCGCGGAATCGGCTGTATGTCATGTATACGTGATACTCATCTCTTTCAATACGAATGGCTAATGAATTAGAGAGCGAGATAGAGGTATACATACTAATTACATCTAAGATATGATAAGCTCAGTGCAGCGCACGAGCCTACACTAGTCTGATTTATGAGTTCAGTACAAGTATCGCTATTTCAACTGCCAGGGGACTATCTCTTTCTCTTCATACTAACGCTGTATTAAAAAGAAATCAATTTTGGTGCGATATGTATATTGCACGCCATACATTACATAATGATAATATTTGTATTGCGGTAGATTTCATTATATGATGTCGATTGCGAGGGTATATTATATAATAATCAATTGGTTTAGAAAAATAACAGTAATAAATTAAAGCGAAATGATATATTAAAAACATATTTTAATATTAATTTTTAGAATATACCATTTCAAAATTGGTAGTGCAATTGATCGAACGCACTTCATATAGAGTCGCCGCTGGTCACTGAGTGCTATGAAAAATAAACTACCTTCTTGGATTCTCAACAAAGGTAGAATAAACATTGAAAATATATTTTTTAAATTATGAACTGATATAAAACCGTGATTTAATAGCTGCCTATTATAATTTATATGTTTGATTTTTATGATATGTTATAAATTGTGTGTTAGACACAATGTGATACAAATGTAAGTATGGACTGTGTCAGTTAAAATGAATAGAAAGCTATTCCGACACAAGCACTGCTTAGTGAAATAGTTCTTATCCACTGGATGTTGGTACTGATAGATTGTATTCATTTTGTCAGTGCCAACATATTCTAAATTGTCTATTTTTCATATTTTTTGTTGTACTAAGTTTCACTATTGTATTGTTGTAATTTTTTTGTATGGTTATTGTGGATTTTGAATAAATAAATAAATAAATACTTTTAATGAAATGAAAATCAACAATAAAATACATTAACATTTAATTAAAAAAAAATATCAGATCAGAAGTTTTTGTTTTGGTTGAGATGTTAAATGTAGTAAATGCAGTTGAAATGAGATCGTTAAGAAAAATTTGCAATAGAACGATGTATGACAGGGTAAGAAATGAGGACATAAGGAAAGAATGTAAGTTGAAGAAAGATGTCATTACTAGAATGAAGGTGAACATATTGAGATGGTTTGGTCACATGGGGAGAATGAATGAGGAGCGCCTGATGAAGAAAATATACAGAGCGGAAAGGAATGGAATGAGAGGTTGGGGACGCCCAAGAAAGGGATGGAACGACCATGTGAACGATATTCTGAAAGACGGAAATGTTAGAAGTGTGAGCAACAGACGAACATGTATGAGACGATGCATGAATGTGGACGAGGCGAGAAATGCGTGCCAGGATAGAAAAATGTGGCGTTCGGTTCTCTCTGCCCCGCAAGGGACATGGCGTGATGGTATGTATGTATGTATGTATGTATGAGATGTTAAATGTAGAATGGGTGTATTTGTTGTAGGAGGAGTCTGGGGCATGATTGATACGTCTCTGATATACAAACTTTAAAGTTTTTTTAACCGTGATGTTATATTATTATGGTATGGTTGGTAGCGTTGGTTGCAAGTAGGTACTTACTCGGTTGGACCTGAGACAGACGTTTTGTTCCGCTAGGGTGGGCGTGTGAAGGGCGAGGGGTGACGCCACGTCACAGACAGGAAAAATGGTAATACGGGAAGATTCAATCTTTGGGGAATGGTGGATCGCAGGGGCGCCTAACACTGTTATAACAGATTTGAAAAAAAAATCCTACGAAATAATGTTTCTAATGCTCGGGATACACAACGACACTGACGCTCTGCACAAACGTTGAAATAAGTGTGGATGGTGTCCATATGGTAAGCATTTTTTTGTATCGACATTGGTGTATACAGCTAGTTACATACGAGTAGGTACATAATGTTATAACACTGTTATAAAAGATTTGATAGAAAAATAAGAAAAACAATCCAACAAAATAACTCGTCAACACTCATACAGCGTCGTATACGTCATAGGTATACATGTTTGTCTGTTGTTCACGCTTCTAACATTTCCATCAAAATACCGTTCACATGGACGTGCCACCCTTTCCTCGGGCGGTCCCGACCTCTCATTCCATTCCTGCCTGCAATGTATATTTTCTTCGTCAGGCGTTCCTCATTCATTCTCCCAATGTGGTCAAACCATCTCAATATGTTCACTTTCATTCTATTAATGACATCTTTCTGTATCTTACATTCTTTCCTTACGCCCTCATTTATGACCCTGTCATACACCGTTCTATTGCAGATTCTTCTTAGCGATCTCATTTCAACTGCAGTTATGAATGGCAACTTTAGCATCTATTGATATGGTGCGATCATTCATAACTGGTCTAAGTGCTCCATTCACTCTGTTTCCTGCCATAATTCTTCTTTCGATTTCCTAATCAATCCATCCATTCCGTTGAAACATACTTCCTAGATAGACATATTCGTCAACGCAGTTAAAACTAAATTAATGTTGTTGCACTGTCCCTTATATCCTGTACCATCTTCGTTGCTTAATGGAAATTTACTGTTAATAAAGCCAGAAAATATTTATTTTCCAACATCTTTCAATGCCTTCCACAAATTTACGATCCGTTATTGTTTAGAGGGAATAAAATAAATTCGTTTAATAATTTAATTTTTATTCGAACCATTGGTTGACTATGGAGTACGTACCAATATATTTTTTGTTTGAAAAATAGCTTAATCTTTATTTACACAAGCATCGGAGAGTAGCATGCTAGTAAAGTAACACACCAAATAAACAATTTTATCAGTTAGTATATGTACCTACATATAAAATATATACCTGTACTTAAATAGGTATGATACAATTATTAATAGTTTTTATCCATAGCACACGCCACACAGTATTTTTATATACATATGAGAAATATATATGTATTACATTGATCAAGAGCAGTTTTAATTAAATTAATGGAACATGGTAAATCAATGCAAATATTTAAAAGAAAACTAAAAAAACTTCATTTGTCAAATACATAGTTCCTTCCGTTCCTTCATTCCTTTACTCATTGGTATGATCAGCGTTACTATTTTTTTTTCGTTCTTATTTGTATATTTCTATTTTAAATGTACAAAATTAACTTGAGTGACTTCACGTTGCTCGGGTTGGTTGGAAGAAATTGCCAAATGGCAATAAACCCGCCATTGTACATTTGATGTACATACATGTACATTTGATTGTACGTACAATGTATGTATATTCTAGGATTCAGGTGTATGTACAAAGGCGCGTTCCTTACTAAAATACATACCTACTTTATTTCTAACTAAAAGCAACGTGAAGCTATTTAATAAATTTGGTACTAAAGAGTATGGTATTTTTCGAAACAAGAACAAAAGATAGAATAAAAACACTACAACGACTGATCAAAGTTATAAGGAAAGGAAGTAGGGAGTTTGTGGACGTATTAGAAGTAAGATCGTGACTTACATAAAGTAACGTGAAGCGATTTAATAAATTTGGGACTAAAGAGTATGGTATTTTTCGAAAAAAGAGCAAAAGATAGAATAAGAACATTACAACGACTGATAAAAGTTATAAGGAAAGAAAGGAGGGAGTTTGTGGACGTATTATAAGTAAGATCGTACAAGTTATTTAACAAATAATACCTACAATTTATTTCTACTTGCCTATAGGATTTTTACATATTTAAAAGACGAACCACCATAATTTCCAATCTTTTCATAGTATAACTGTTCAAACATGTTTTATTTTAGGGATAATTGTGCATTCCCACAAAAGTACATAGTGGGTCGTGGTGTATGAAGAACGGTAAATACTGCTGATTAAATCAATCAAATTGATTACTAGTGAGAAATTGACTATGCCATAGATGGAAATTTTCGATTATCAACTTTCGATTATTAATTTGATTTTATGTTATATTTCAGTAATGGATCGAAACGGAAGTTTGCTTCTTACTACAATAACAGATTGCACAACTTTGATGTCGATGTATTTCAATCAGATTAACACAGACTTTACACAGATTCATGTTGACTGTTCGGCGGTTGATACTGAAGAGAAATTATTCGGGTACGAGAAGAGAGGTAGAATTAAATGGATATTTCAGTTTGTATACAATAATTGTGAATATGGAATATAACTGCAAAGATAAAGTAGATCAGAACAAGTTATAATTGAAAACGAATTAAATCATATTGTAATTTCATGATCTCTTTTGTTTCGGTTTTCCGTATTTTCGGGTCAAAGCTCAGCAATTGGAAATCTATAGAAACTAAATGAGTACGCTAAACGGATTTCTGAAATTGTGGCATGTATATTTCGGAAATTGTAGCATTATATATTTCGGAAATTGTGCACATATATTTCAAAAATTGTGGCATATAATATATTTCGGAAATTGTGGCATTATATATTTCGGAAATTGTGGCATATATATGTATTTCAAAAATTGTGGCATATATATTTCGAAAATTGTGGCATATACATTTCGAAAATTGTGGCATATATATTTCGAAAATTTATTGCATTTATATTTCGGAAATTACGATATAATTATTTACAATATGGATAAAATGGATATCATTCAAGCAAATATTGAAGAGAAATTCGCGGAGTTTGAGAGAAGATTCAATTCTAGTACCGTCATTCCAGGTAAAGAGGATTCTTTACTTCAGATACGCAACGACTTCGCCATTTTTAAACAAGAAACTCTGAAAGCACTTAAAGAGGTAAGGGACTCCTTTTCTACATTGGAAAAAAAAGTAGATGATATTGAAACTAGACAACGAAGCACATATATACTTCTGCATGGTATCAAGGAAAGTAAAGATGAAAAGTTGTCAGAATCAATGCCACTTACCCTTCGCGACAGTCTTCAGCTGACAACTATTCCCAGAATTTCACACTGTTATAGATTGGGACCTCACAAAAAGTCCTCACGGCCGATTGCTATTGCTTTCAATACCGCTGAAGAACGTAACTTCATCTTTCAAAACAAAAAGAAACTAAAAGGTACTAACACTATGATAACCGAGTTTTTGACCATAACACGGCAGAAAGTTCTCACCGATGCAAGAAAATACTTCAATCCCCATAATGTATGGACCACACATGGTATTATCAAAGTGAAAGTTAATAACACAATTCGTAACATAACAACATACAAACAACTACTTGATCTACAAAAGCAGCTTCCACAACGCGATACTTCGACGGACAAAAACACACCGCGCGAACTAAGGCCGAGAAGACAGACATAAAATATAAATTCCTCACGTCTAACCTAACACTTAAGATGTTATTCTCTTACTTTTATAAAAAAAAATAAATAAATAAAATAAATAAACATTTATTGAGACAAAAAAGAAGTTTGCATAAAAAAACACAGACATATAAAAATTAATATACAGAAAAACAACCTTTCTGACTCAAAAGGACCATGCTCAGCTATGTTGCTGGAAGGCAAGCCCCCCAGCAGCTGATTTTCAGCATGATCCTATTGCTTATGTAGGTATAATATTTTATTATCTATACAAGGTCTACTTTATTTATATGCAAAATAAATACAAAAAATACAAAAAAAAAAAAAAAAATGCTCCTAAAATACACATATATAAATATTCACAAATACATAAATGTACATGCACGCACATACATATATACACACATTTATTTATACACACCAACACACATAAATACACATTAATTCATACATACTTCACACTATGATTGCGAGGCCAGAAGCATTGCTCGACAATTCTCTTTGAAATAATAGAATTTTTCCGCTACTTTTAGCGGTGGAGGCAAGTCATTCCAACATTTTGTTGCAGCGTATTTGAAACTGCCTTCAAACGCTGCCCCTCTATGCCTAGGAATAAGCAATAAGAAGCCCCTGGCCCTCGTACCATAGTTGTGAACACTTTCAGACCATTCCAATCTTTCAAACAAGTATTTGGGTTTTTTATTTTGGACCACTTTATACATCTGACAAGAAAGGTGTAGTTTCCGTCGGTTTGCCATGTTCAACATTCCATTTTCAACCAAATATGGTGAGACATGTGCCCTGCGAGGAATTGAGAAGCAAAATCTGGCGCAAGCGTTTTGGACTCTTTGGACTATCCGTTGATGTTTGGTCAACAAACATGGTCCATACACTGTATCACAGTAATCAAGAATTGGCAGAACAATGGATTCAATCAACAATTTTCTCAGATTCACATCAAGGTATTTGCGAATTCTATATAAAATTTTTAGTCTGAAATAGCAATGTTTGGCCTTCGAACGAATATGATCTTCAAAACGAAGGTTTGCATCAAAAATTAGACCGAGGTTCTTGACATTCATTTGTCTTTCCAATACAGTGCCATTGATAAGAAGTTTGAAGGATCTTTCATTAAAATTATTAACCCTCTGCTTAGTGCCAAATATCGAGTACTGTGACTTTGCAGCGTTTAATACTAAAGAATGATTTTTTGACCATTTGTATATGTTTTCTAAGTCATAATTTACTTTTTGGGCAGCGTCAGCAGCATCATTTGGAGGAAATGAAATATATAACTGCGTGTCATCGGCATATAAATGAAAATTACAGAATTTGATTGAAGTGGATATGTCCGCGGTGTAGATAATGAATAACAGAGGTCCTAAAATGGATCCTTGCGGAACACCACGATATACATTTTTTGTGTCAGATTCTATTTTAGAGCCGTCCATTTGGGTACAGTTAGTTCTCTGTGAACGATTAGCAAGGTAGTCACTAAACCATTTGCAAGCTTTAGCATTGAACCCGTAATATTTTAGCTTCGAAACAAGTAAATTTATATTCAAGCAATCAAACGCACGAGAAAAATCCAAGAGGACCAGGGCTGTACATTGACCTTTGTCGGATTGAGTGAGTATGTCATCGGTTACTAATTGTAATGCTGTAGATGTACTGTGTAAGGGGCGGAAACCTGACTGAAGGGCAGGGATTATATTAAACATGTTTACATACTCGACCACCTGTTGATGAACAACTTTTTCAAGAATTTTTGAAAAAGCAGGGAGAATACTGATGGGTCGCAAGTCTTTAAGACTGGAAACATTACAGGTCTTAGGAATGGGGCAAACCAAAGACTTTTTCCAGACGGTGGGAAATACAGAGTCTGAGAGTGATCTATTGACAATTTTAGTAATTACGTCTAGACTGTGTGGCAAAGTAAGTTTGAGCATACGAATTGATATATTGTCACTGCCAGTAGCCATAGACTGTATATTTTGAATAATCCTTAGTATTTCCAGATATGAAACATGATGAAAACTGAAATTAATGCTATCAGAAAATTTGTTATTACTGTAAAACTCAATCAATTCGCCTGCATCAAATTCCTCGCTGGGTAATTTCAAAAAGTGATCATTAATTTTATTTGCATCACAGAGGTATTGTGGGATAGAATTATTGTCGTTATTTAATTCAATAGATCTGTTGAGGTTCTTCCACAATAACCTAGAGTTCTGCAAATTACTATTAACGTTAGTAGAGAAATATTCCCTTTTTTCACGTTTAATTGAAGTATTTGTAATATTTCTAATCACTTTATATGAGTTGATGTCTTCAATTTGTTTGGTTCTCTTAGCCTTACTCGCAGCTCGATCGCGTTTTTTAATCATTTGTTTAAGATTTTCAGTGAACCACGGCTTATACTTAGTTTTCACAAAACGTTTACGCTCAGGCGCATGTTTGTCAAACACTTCCAAAATGCTTGAATTAAACATGTCAACCATAGCGTCCACATTTGGTTGGTGTTCGATATTTATCCAGCTGATATGATCAAGGTCTATTTTTAAGTCTTCTTTATTTATATCGTCTAAGGCTCTATATTTAACTTCGTGAGGTTTACGTTTAGGTTTATTAATTTCAAAATTTGCAATTACTAAGCCATGGTCACTGAGTTTCGAGTTATGCACAACAGTTACATTCTTTAATTGACTCGATGCATTAGTACAAATTATATCAATGAGAGACTGGGATGAGTCCGTAATACGCGTCGGTTCGGTTACTATCTGTTTTAAGTTAAAACTATCCAGATGCTGTAATAATTTAGTGACTGAAGAGACATTTGGTTTCAATAAATCAATATTTAAATCTCCAAGGAAGAATAAGAGATCGGATGTGCAATTTAGGTCGGATAAAACATTTTCCAGGCATTCCATTGAATTTTCTATGCTCATTGAAGGAGGTCTATAAGCTGTCCCTAGTACAATGCTTGTTTTAGAAAATTTCATGTTGAGCCAAATCTGCTCTAAACTATCGCCAGAATTTCGTACAGTGCGGCAGTTGAAATGATTCCGTATGTACATACCTACACCCCCACCCCTAGTTGCTCTCGCCCTATGATACAATTTGTAACCAGGTATTTGGTAAGCTGTTAGTTTGTCATCTGGACGCAGCCATGTTTCATTTAGTGCTAAAATATCGATTTCGTATGAATTTAATGCATAAAAAAGCTCGTCCATACTTGTATTCAATGAACGAACATTTATCAGTGCTAAAGTAAGATCATTTCCTCTTGCCATTTGGAAGGAAATGAAACATTAAGAAAAAAAAAAAACAATAGTACCAAGGAGGACTCCTTACGAGTAGTGCACAGAGAACAACTGCAAAGTACAGAGATAATATGTAATATAATATTCAACAGTTGGTTTTTCTCATTCAAAATATTATAATACAATAGAACATCCACCAGTGATATTTTTGACATTAAATTATATCTAACATATACATGAACTTTCTCACGATTTTGTTTGATGATATAATATATAAGTGTTAATACAATTTCATTTAATATCACCTGAAAATATGATACTATACATTTGAAGGATATAAATTTATACACGAATACCAATAACAAATAAGAACATACTAATATTGAGTATTGAACAGTGATATTATGAAAATTTTTCTCTGCATATATTACATTGTCATTTCCCTTAAAATGCATAGGAATAAAATTTATGATTGGTGATTTATGTAGTAGGCCGAACTCAAGATATAATCTACTCACCATGGTGTTTAAGTAAATACAATATAATAAGGCAATTTGTACAGTAACATAATATACTCCAGTAATACATCATATGGCAATTTGCAAAGTAACATACATTATTTATTTTTGACATAAAATTAAATCTCACACATAATATAAATACTGCATAACATACATGAACCTTTTTACGAATTTTACTTTTTATGATATAATAATATATAAGTGTTATTACAGCTTTAATAAATTTTACCTCAAAAAATATACTTCTCAGGAATATCAATTTGTACATGAATAAGAATAATAAGTAAGTACGTTCTGACATCTGTGTAAAAAATATGCAAAAAAAGACAATTAAAGATTTGATTATCAATAACATTAAACTATCAGCAATTATTTTTAATATTCTTACTGAATATATGATATCAAAATAGTGACATCTGTGAATACATATTAAAACCTTTACCAAATACTTAATTTGTCCCTTTACAAGTAAGTTCAGGCAGTGGTATAAAAAACGCATCGATGTGGGTAGTGTTAACGTTTTCGTTATATAATCAATATTTACTGTAGACGCTCCATTATATAATAATATGTTTTTTGCGACGGAAATATATGCAGTATTTAGTATTAGTTCATATAGAAGGTAAAAAAGTGATATTTTAAGATGCTCTGTATCAAAATATATATAATAATATAACAGTTTGTGAAATTCCAACGCTACAAAGTGTGTTCGGTGTTCGAAATTATTAAATTTTAACCCTAAATACAATAACAATAAATCCACACACGTATACACATTAAAGTTTATACAATAATTTATGACAAAAACTAACAAAATATCGCTTGGTATTAAATTGTAATGGAAGTAGGGAACAATGTGTAATATATAGTTATTAAAGTTTAGATAAATCTGCTTCGTTTTTAATTCGAAATAATCTATCATTTTCAATTTTTCTTGTGCATATAGAGCCATCTTGTATCCAAACATATTTAATATTTTTATCTATAGCAATTTTCCTAGTTTTTGCTAACAAAAATTTAGTTTTAGGGGTAATATGCTCTGATATAAACAGTGGAGCTGATTTTTCTGTGTTCTTGAAGTGAGATGTATTTAACTTCTGCGTTGGATTTGATTTATTAAATATTTTTACCTGTTTTAAGATGGCATCGCGAGATAATTTATTAGCAAATTTAATAATTATTGACCGAGGTGTAGTTTTGGAGTGGTGTTGCTTTGCCCTCATTATAGAAAGAATATCCGTTGACTTGACATCATTGCAGTTGATTGTAGAGATAAGTTTGACAGTATTGTTTATTAAATCCTGGGTAGTTTCATTTAAATCTTCCGGACATCCACGAATTTCTATTTCATTTGCAATCTTCTGGTATTCCAGGTTTTGAATTTTACTCTCTAGTTTATCCAGTTTGTTTATTATTTTCTCCTTCTCAAGCTTCTCCGATTCAAGTTTTTTACATCTAACTTCAATGTCATGTACTTTATTTAGAATATCTTCATACTGTGCACTTATAAAGTTGATACTATTTATAATAGTGGTGTTTTGATCAGAAATTTCCTGCCATTTTTTGTTGGTTTCCTCCAGTTTAATATTTATATGGCTTATAAGTGTTGTTTTCAAGTTCTCAAGTTCATTAGAGTACTTTGATGCCGCATTATAATCAATAGTTATCAGTGATTTATCATGACTTAAATCGTCGAATTTGGTGCAATGCTGTGTTAGCGGGGATTTGCCTTGAGGTTTGTTAGTTTTCATTTTTTTACAATTAATACACTTCCATGATTTAATATAATCAGTAGACATTTTTTTATAGTTGTCAACTGTCATGCCCAAGCAATCAGCGTGAAAGTCATGTTCGCAATTATTGCAATGCAGAAAAGCTGCATTTTTGTTTGATTTGCAAATATAGCAGTTTGCCATCACGTGAAGATAATTTTTGAGCAAAATTTTAATTTTATAATGTATTTCACTCTTACCAAAAACTGTCAGATGGAAGTATTGGCGCCTTTTTGACAGATATGAAAGACAATGAAAAAAGAACGTTTTCATTCACAATACACTTGATTTTAATAATTCTGATATGAATTATTTATTTTTCACTTAATCTTTCATGAATTTGATACTAGAAATTGTCAGAAATATTGTCTTTTTTGAATTTTTGTAAGTGCTGCAAATTTCAGTGTAAGTTAAGACCGGACGTGACGTATTCATTTATACCATTATAGTATTAATTATATTGCGAATCACAATTGTAATTACATAACTGATATTTGTGTACGCTTCGTTGTTCATAGATACGGATAGCACTACCGATTCTATGCATATCTGACAGGTGTACCAAGACAGCGGAGCGTGCATAGATAATCTGTTTTTTCTTTTTTTTAACAATACTCGAATTATTTTTTTGGCGTTTTGTGTTTATATTCCAACGGCCGGCTACTATTAAATTGTTTTATATAATTATATTTTTTTTTCTATTTCTTTTTGGCCAATGTCAAGATATATTTTCTTTTTTTATTATTACTTTTCACTTTATATATTTTTTTTTTTTCTCTTATGTTTAATATATTATACATATATTTTTTTTCTGTATTTCATAAACAACTTATTTAATCTTTAGTGTAAAAATTGTGATATCCCAATTCTAGGTATTATTTCTATGCTTATCCTACTAATATTCCAATATTTGATATTATTTTTATGTTTATTTTATTAATATTCAAGAGTACCTACTAATATTCAAATTTTCTGGTGTTATAATTGTGTATAGTGTAAAAGAGTACTGATATTTCAGTTTTGTGGCTTTATTATTATTATTACTTGATTAATATTGTACTTATATTCCAGTTTTTAGTATCATTTTCATTCAAACTTCGAAATTCTAGTACTATCTTTTATTTTCTCATTTAGAGTGTAATAAAGTACCTACTGATGTTATAATTTTTGGCATTATTTTTACTTTCATCTAATTCATAGTGTAATAAAGTGCTTTTTGACAGTAATTTTGCTATCGTCTAATTAATAGTATAAAAAAGTACTGATATTCCAATTTTTTAGTATTATTTTTGTTTTAGCTTTATACTATTATCTTTTTCTTACCATCTATATTAACTTGAACCCTCTTATACTTTTGTGACACAAATGAAAGCATCACTTATGTATTATTATCTATTAGTACAGTATTTTACTATACTGTGTTATTTTTTTTTTTTTTTTTCCAATTCCATATTGTTGTTATTTAATTATCTTGTAGTAACAAGATACCATTTATATATTTTTTTTATTTTCTCTCGTTTGTATATTCCATTCTGACTCAAGTAACTAAAAATAGCCCGCTCATATCTTTTTTTTTTGTCAAATAAATTAAGAGTTATAAGCTTTTTAAGATAAAATCCTTAAGTTAGTTTTTTTATCTTTTTTTCATCTTCCTTTAATTTTTCTCATTGTGTACTTCTTTTTTTTTATTTTTTTTTATTTTTACTATTGTAACATCATGTTGCCTTCTCCCTCGTTTTCCTCCTCATCCGATGATTCCTTCTACTCTATCCCAGACTCTCCAGATAGAAACATCACACAACAAAACTCCAGCGATGCCTCAGATTTATCTTTTCTCTCCCAAGATGGTGATGTACTAATTCAAAATATTGATAACTCATCAACAAGTATCACCTCTCAACTTCACAACCGCCTTATCTCCAGTTTGTCTATATTTCCCAAAGACTTCCATGCCTGCCATATTAATGCACAAAGTCTCCCATCCCACTTTTCCGAATTTTTAATCACATTTGCCAACACATCACTTCATGCCATCATTATAAGTGAAACTTGGCTTAAACCATCTCTTCCATCTACCCTTTATACTTTGCCAGGGTATCGGCTTATACGCAATGATAGATTATACAGTAGAGGCGGTGGCGTTGCTATCTATCTTCGGGAAGACATTGATTATACGGTTGTTTCAAAATCTTCGCCAGCTGCTAGTTCAGAAAAAATGGAATACCTACTGCTGTGCATCAATTTTAAATTTTCGAAACTTCTCTTAGGAGCTATGTACTGCCCCCGTACTCTCAACTATTTTGGTGACATGGAGGAATTGTTCGAACAGATCATACCTTCTTTCCCCCTTTTTCTTATGATAGGTGACTTCAATACATGCCTTTTACGAAACGACCCAAGATCTCAAAAATTTTTAAACATTCTGCAATCATTAAATTTAAAATCAATTTCAACACAGGCTACTCACCATGTAGGTACATGTCACTCCCTACTGGATCTCATTATAACTTCACAACCTGAAAGGATTAGTACACACGGACAACTAGCAGGCCTGTGGTTTCTCCCATCATGATCTTATTTATGCAGCATTTAAAATTCGATGTCCCCCAAAGGAAAAACCGACTAAATATTTACGGGATTTCCGTAATATTGATAAAAATAAATTAGATGTAGATGCAAACAATGCAAATTGGAACGCTATCTATAGCCTTGCAGATATCGACTCAAAAGTTGATTACTTTAACGAACTATTCATCAAAATTTTTGATGCTCATGCACCACTGAGAAAAGTTAAAATCAAACATCCACCATCTCCATGGTTCACTCTAGAAATATCTACCCTTCTAACAAAACGAGACAAAGCCTTTCAAAAGTACAAAAGGCATCCTAGCGAAAATCACTGGGAAGAATTTAGACGTATTAGAAATCACTGCAATCAAACGTGCAGAAACGCAAAGCGCCGACACATCCATGCTTCTTTAAATAATTCCAACCCAAGAGACTCTTGGAAGTTCCTCAACTCCCTAGGGATCGGTAAATGTAACAGTAACGATAATTCAACTTTAATAGATGTAAATGATCTTAACAAACATTTTGCTCAACCTCCTGTCTCT
This sequence comes from Molanna angustata, assembly GCA_963576475.1. Classification (NCBI taxonomy): domain Eukaryota; kingdom Metazoa; phylum Arthropoda; class Insecta; order Trichoptera; family Molannidae; genus Molanna; species Molanna angustata. The sequence goes on from OY754975.1 coordinate 25,097,190, forward strand.
ATTGACAATATAATAAAATCTGACACACTCGCTTGTATTGACCAAATTCCATTACCAAATTGTGAAAAAATGTTTTTTTCCGAAGTTTCCGAATCAGAAGTATCGAAAATTATTGCATCCATAAAGACCAAATCGGTTGGCAGTGATGGTCTTTCAATTGATATGATCAACCTGATTATAAATATAGTCCTACCTATCATTACCCACATAATTAATTTTTCACTTACATCCAATAAGTTTCCGTCTGCATGGAAAACGGCTTTCGTTATACCTTTGCCCAAATCCAATTCGGCAACAAGCCTAAAAGACTTCCGTCCAATATCTATTCTTCCTGTGCTATCCAAAATCCTTGAAAAAATAGTCTTTTTTCAGACTTCCAACTTTCTTTCTTCCAATAATCTAATGGACCCATTTCAATCTGGTTTCCGTAGTGGACATAGCACAACGACCTCTCTTGTCAAAATCACAGACGACATTAGGCGTGCTATGAACGATAAACAAATTACTATCCTCACCCTTCTTGATTTTAGTAGTGCATTCAACTCTGTCGACTTCGATATTCTTTTGGCGAGGCTCTGGTCCGCTAATCTCTCAGACTCAGTTATTCGGTGGTTCATGAGTTTCTTAATGGATAGGCATCAGCGTGTCAAATCTCAGAAAAACCTGTCAGATTTGGTAAATTTGTCTGCCGGTGTTCCTCAGGGTAGCGTTTTATCACCACTGCTTTTTTCAGTTTTCATTAACTCTATACCTAACATACTAAAGTGCTCTTATCACTTTTATGCCGATGATCTTCAATTATATTTGCATTGTGATTTAAATAACATAAACCCAACTCTAAACTGTTTGAATCACAATCTAAGCCAAATTTTTACATGGACAACAGCTAATGGTATTATCATAAATCCCTCTAAGTCACAGGCAATCTTAATAGGCAGCTGCAAACTTTTAGCCAAAATTGATTGGCCATCCTTAATCCCTTTATCTATCAACAATAACATTATACCACTTTGTAAGAAAGTAAAAGACCTGGGGATAATAATAGACCAAAACCTATCTTGGCGGGAACAGGTTGCTGAGGTGAGCAGGAAATTTCATTATACCCTTCACTCATTAAAAAGATTGCAAAATTTCTTGCCTTTCTCCGTCAAAATATCGTTATGCCAATCAATATTACTCCCTTTCCTTGATTACGCTGATGTATGTTATTTAGACGCTAATCAGGAACTCTTAGATAAATTGGAGCGATTACAAAATACATGCATTCGATATATTTTTAAATTGAAAAAATTTGACCACATATCGGAATACCGATCTCTTTTAAGGTGGTTGCCCATCAGGCAGCGTAGAAACCTACATACCCTCACACTTCTATACAAGGTCTTAAACAACTCCAATGCTCCAGTTTATCTACGAAATCAATTTCACTTCCTCTCTGAACACGGGTTGTCTCTTCGATCAAATACTGAAAGAACGCTCAGTATCCCAGTACACAATTCTTCTTTTTTCACCACCTCTTTCTCCGTACAGGCAGCTCGTCTTTGGAATCACATCCCATCGCAACTTCGAGTTTCATTAACACTTCCCACTCTCAAAAGAAATCTGAGAAATCATTTCCTTTCACATAACACCTAAATTTGTCTCCTTATCCTATCCTTGTCCCCCCCCCCCCTCTCCAGTCACCTCCGTTTCTTTATTGTTTTTGCTTATATGTTTTTTTTTCATTTTGTTTGTTTTATTTTCTTTATAGCTCTTGCTTGTATTGTATAAAAATTTTGCTACATACCATAATTGTAATAGTTTTTCACTAAATGTATATGGTTGGTTGGAAGATATTGCCATTTGGCAATAAGCCCACCATTGTGCACTTGTGCTCAGAAAGTTTTAAAATAAATAAATAAATAAATAATAAGAGTAGGCAGTCTACGGCATCATGAAGTTTGCATTTGTACAAACCAATATTGACGTAAAAAACGGAATTAACGAGAAATACTTATTACAATTCTTTTTTATTTTTTTTTAAATTTGCATAAAAAACATAAAAAAATGAGGCACCGGCTTAGAATAGTGCTTCCATTCTTTTAAATCATTGTTTTCGAGTGTCCCGTAAGAGCCGGGTAATCGAAAATACAACAGGCAACAATAACATCTTACATAGTTCAGCAATGAGGTTCACCACCCATTCTGAATGTAGTGCCTTTTTTGGTGAAACGAGACTGGTGTGTGGGTATACATAGATGTGTTGTTCTCCCTTTTATAAGGCAATGCACACCCGCACACCTTTCGCTATATACCCCACATTGTGGGATATGCCGTGATGGTATGAATGAATGAATGAACATAAAAAAATACTATTTTTACACTAAACTGTATGAACAGTTTGTCAGTGCAAGCTCTCTCGCATTATGCAATAACAAAGCTAATCATCAATCAAATTCAAATATTCAATACGATGAAATCATGCCACTAAAAAAAGATAATAAAATAAATCAAATACAAAAATATTATAATAAATCATTTTTTAAAATTTTTATTTTATGTGGCTTCTCGGGCAAAAAACAGGTAGGTTCTATGTCAAATATGATAAATTCATATTTGACATACCCAATTACAAGTTGCCAAATTCTGTAGACTATAACGATATTGATCGTCTCACAGATCCAGACTGAAAACACAATTAAAAAATGTGTCTCCACTGGGAATCGAACCCGGGACCTTTGGATCAGCAGTCAGATACCAAACCAACTGAGCCACGAAGGCCGACAATCACAACAAAAAAAAAATAATTCAAGAACATAAAATAACCAATGAAAATAAAATAAATTAAAACGAAAAAACAGTGATAAAATGTGAATCAAAACAAAAAAAAACAATACATTTTGAAATAAAGCAAAATCAATGAAAAAATAAAGTAAATCAGAACAAAAACAAAGAAGTTAAAGTAAATCAAAAACAAAGAAAAAATAAATTGATTTTCCTCTCATTCATTTCAGTACTTATATGTTTAGGTAGTTTATTGAACAGTTTTGGGTATTACCTTCGTTTTCGTTATGTTGCCGTATAAGTTATTTGTTTTTTGGTATTGTCAGTAAGTCGTTAGTTGTTTGTCGAGTTGTTTATTTGTTAGTTATCTTTATTTTAAATTCGTCCTTATTAAGTTCTTCCATAGTAAGTAAAACATTCACTTTTTTGTGAATTAGTAAAATATTACATCTGGTTTAGTAACAATCACCAGATTACGCTGAAGGTCCTTTACAACTCTTTGTTAGGAATCATTTGTGGTTTGGAATCCTCACTACACAACGGATATCGACAGAATCGAAAGAATCCAGCGAAAGTTTGCTTCACATCTTGATTATCTCCTTGGTCTCAACTTTGGTAATTATTCTGAATCAATCCATTATCATAATTTAGTAAGTCTGGCGAGCCGCAGCAGCCTAATTGATATTATATATTTGTTTGAGTTGGTAAATAGTTTTGTGGATTCCCCAGACTTGTTTAAAATAATTTGATTTCACTGCCCGAGCAGAACAACCAAATATCCTTACACTCGAATATATTTTTTAATTGCATATTCTTCTATAATATCCCAACTTCGTGTCAATTAAGATGTTATTTTCAATAATAATATCATTTGACTCCCGACAGGAAAAAAATCCAATGTTTGCTTATATGCAATTAAAAAAAGGTACCTACTGCCTCCCTGACCAGCCAGGATAGCCTAGGATGTAAGTACCTACACCGATTTTTTAAGCCTAACCTACAAAAGTTTGGTAAGAATAGTTCGGTTAGGATTGTTTGTAGTTATAATTGCGACTGCATTATATATTAAAAAAGTAACTAAAATATTAAAATAAAATAACTAAATTGGTGTTGGTCAAATAATTTTTAACCAGCTGGCTGGTCAGGGAGGTAGTACCCAAAAAAAAACATATTCGATTTATATACACATGGGTACAAGTAGGTAAACAAGCCAAAAATGAAATAATATTTCTGGCGCAGTTCAGGGGTGACATCTGTGCGAGACATCGTCACCTCATCAATGAGGACTGTTGCTTTCATTGTTTACAAATAAACTAATTTCTTAATAGATGGCGTTACAAAAAACTTTCAAAAATTACATTGATAAGGGAACTCAATTAAGGCATAATAGGTGAACGTTGCGCAAGCGCATAAAGTGATCACGTAAACCAGCCGATGACAGGTCACAAGCCCTGTAGGTGCCTGAGTTCCTGGTTCTTCTATAATATCCCAACTTCGTCTCTATTGAGATGTTATTGTCAATAATAATATCCTTACACTTTTTATATTGTAGCATGTCCGGCCAGCCAAGTTGACTACCCACTTCAAGGAGTAGGGGGACGTCAGCCGGCTATTTAAGGCGGCGCACATCATCACTCTCGGTTCAGTCTAGCCCAGGCCAGCGGTAGGCAGTCACTCTGCCCGACTCACATTCCAGTTGTATTTACGCGTCTTTATCGATCTATATTATTTAAAATATTTAATAGTCCATAATTGAAGTATCAATCTTGATTTATAATTAGAATCACACTATCGAATAAATACGTAAGTCCAATTCAAACTATTTTAATACCTGTCCATAATATTATTTAATTCATATTCTTCTGATAATATATAAATGTTTTATGGTGTGGCGTGGGTACCTCGCTCTGTTGTGTAATGCTCTTTAATTAGCTTGCAACTAATCACCGAGCTACGCACAGCAGGATCGGGTGCACACGCGACATCATTTCGCGTTGGATTTGGGGAACAGGCGACAGGTTACTACCTAGTGCCTATCTAGACCGGAGCAGCCTTTATGTAAACTAATAATTTAAAATTTATAACCAAATACCAACCCAGCGCGAAAATATTATTATTTAGTGATATAACTGTAGGTACGAAGACACTGTAATAACAATTTCTCCCAGAATGTTTTTTTGTACCGTGCTTGCATGGTCTAGAATAATTACAATCGACATCTCTACGAGCTCTCTCAGTGCGTTTAGGACAGCTGTCTCCTATCTTTCATAGTATTTTGATTTAAGCAGCTGTATTATTTTAGTGTTTTTAGATGAACTAGTAAAAGTAAATTTATTATGTACCTATTATTTGTAATCAACATTAATAATCCTTTTGAATAATGCATGGAGTTTTTACTGGTCTACTGATAAAGCAACATTGTTTGTTTTATAAATTGTGTAGACTGTATAATTTCTTCGAGGGTCATCTGGTAAGATATCTGACTGCTGATACAAAGGTCCCGGGTTCGATTCCCGGTGATGACACAGTTTTTAATTATTGAGTTTTCAGTCTGGACCTGTGAGACGATTGATATCTTTAGTCTCCAGAATGTGCCAAATTGTTATTGGATGCGTGATTAATAAATATTTGACGTAGTACCTGTTAGATTATAAAAAAATAAAATAAATAACTCTCTATTAACCAAAAAATAAAATGAACGAAAAAATAAACGTATGCACAATGTATGTTCTTGATAGGTTGTGCGTGATTTACATAGGGCAGTCCAACAGTCAAATAAAAAATGTAATATTTGTTGGGTAGAAATGATTCAAGCTGTAAAAACGAAAGAAGAAATCGCTAGGGTGGTAAGAAATTACCTTCGTTCAACTCCTCAATGCAACAAATGAACGCGGGCAGCAGCACTCACTCGCGTTCGTCGCACGCGTCAATTGCACAGAGGAAAAGTCACCTTTAATGAGTCGAAATTGTATTGCCTGCTATATTATCACTTATTTGATTATTACGTGTGGAATCATTAAATTCGCATAGGTACATTATTAAAATAATTAATAACTTAGTTATCATCAATGTATTTTACGAGCACTAAGCACGTTTCGGGATCGCAGATTACACCGTGACATTTAAAAATAAATAATCGTATGGGTTTTGTTGCGCCATTTTGTTAAAATAATGTTTTCATAACAACTACTATAAAAGATCGTTTAACCAAACGACCCCAATTTTTTTCCACATTATTACCTACACCATTTCGCCTCAAACTACACGAAACTCGACAGACCATTTTTAATATTTAATAAATGGATCATAAGAAAATTTCAACGGGTTAGAAAAATGGCGACAATCAGTTGTATTATTTACAAATTTGCAGGCAACACATTTTTTTCAATATCATAAATACATACATAAGCATTAAATTTTGTTAAATGATGCGATGTGTTATGTGTCTTTTGCTGTCTCATTTTTATATAAATATTTTTAGCGTGAATTATGAAAACATAAGAAATTTAAGAAAAATTTGTATTTTCAAGTTGAATCAAGTTTATGTTGTAAATCAAGTTGGTTAGCCGTTCGGTTTCTTTGCGGGTGTCCTGGGTTCGATTCCCAGCAGAGGAGAAATATATTTAAATTTACTTCTCACGCAAATATTGTTTCTATGGGCTGGAAACACTGGTTAGTTGGAAGAAATTGCCATACGGCAATAAACTCGCCACTTGCGCAGAGTGCAAGGAAGTGTTCATTATTATTTTTATTATTAGTACAATCTCAGCATGATAATAGTGTATAATTTGCAATAAAAAAAGCCTTAAAAATATCGAAATTAAAGTTAGTGAGGAGTAAAAAACATATTATTTGTTGTTCTATTCTTATATTTTATTATATTTAAATATTGATTGATAATGCATCACATTTTGTGTTGTACTTCATCTTATAATAGTCCGTTTAAGCCGCAAACGAAATACCTTTTTTTAAGTTGATACACTTTCACTGTCTTGATCTTTGACTATGTATGTATATGAAATTTTATTCCACTGAACCGGATCCACTACAGCAAATGGTCTTTTACCAAAGTTCGTAATTGTACCTACTCGTATTTTATTTAAAAAATGGAGTATAGAAAATATGCACAAACATTACAATAAATAATGACAAAACAATAGTAAAAATAGTCAAAAATGATTACAATTTCAGGTAGGTATTTCAATACTACGAATGAAACTGTCTAAACAACGACGGCAATCTATCACACGATATCTCTGTGTGACGGTTCGCAAACTGCTTTTATAAATTTGGTAAATATCAGTTATACTCCCGAAAACGATTGATCAATGATATTTCCATACATTACCTTTTGTAACCCTATATTATACACATCTCATTGTCTTATTCAAATCAATGATTCTATTGTATCAGACGGGACAATACAATGGGTATTATTATTCCTTGTGGTTATATTATGTATCCACTGTTTGGGAGTTCATGGCATCTACTTAGTACCGTTGTATTTTCATGGCGTTGCTGAATGATGTGGTCCTATTTAATAAATTGATTGATCGTTTCCCTGGAGGGGTCCAAACCCGGAGGCAGTCGGAAGGGAAGAGACCCGAGCATTGAACAGGTAGGAATAGGGTTGTGTTTGTAGAAAATGGAAAATTATTACAGAGGTTCGCCATATTGTTACACTCGCTGAACAATCGGTACATTTTTTTTTGTAAAACCAAGTCAAATTTATTTTATGATTAAAACCTTTCACTGTGTTAAAATTTTATATAACATGTAAATAATTAAAAATTTATTCTGAATTTATTAATATTAATCTACTGCTCCTTATTATAATTTGTATTTATTTGTTTCTTACTTGTTGGGTTTTCAATTTGGTGCACTTATGTCTTTCTTTTTCTCAATATTCTGCTCTTGTGTAAAAGTTCAATGATGTTTTTATATTATTATTTTTTTTTAATCATTATTGGAAATTCTCAATTTTAACTAGAATGTGTAGATTGACTGCGACATGCATATCCTTGTACTTGCCAAGTATTGTTGCTATCGACTGCGGGTATAATATTTGGTAGCACCGATGTCAGTCTGCTGATTCATGTAAACTTATTGATGTTTCGTCAATAAATATGTGTATGTATATTTTTCATATATAATTTGTATACTTTATATTTTTTGCACTTGTTTCCTGCCTAAGCAATTTGCTCTATTTTATTTTTATAAATAACTAATGTTATTAACGAAATAATTTTGAATAATATTTAAATTGGTATACCCACAGACAGGCTATGCCTTGTGGGATTTTTGTGTGAATAAATAAATAAATAAATAAATAAATAAATAAATAAATAAATAAATAAATAAATAAAAAAATAAATAAATAAACAAATAAACAAATAAATAAATAAATAAATAAATAAATAAATAAATAAATGAATAAATAATTAAATAAATAAATAAATAAAATATATAAATAAATAAATAAATAAATAAATAAATAAATATATAAATAAATAAATAAATAAATAAATAAATAAATAAATAAATAAAAATTGTAATTTACATCATAAAATCTTTTATATTACAACTAAGAATTTGGATAATTTTCAAAGAGATTTTTAAGTATGATTTTCATCAAATTCAACACATTTTAAAATATGTATGTCGAAATTATTTTTTTAGTATGTTTTTCATTAAAATCACACTGAAATATTTTCAAATACCTTGGACATACGGATGTACACAAATAGGCACACTAAACTACCTTCTAATGTATGAAGCACGAAAAAATATTGAATATCACCAAATCTATGGTAACATTACTTTTCATGAAGAAAATGTCAAATTCAGATGTAATTAAAACTTTCAGATGTAATTAAAACTTTTTTTACTTTTTTAATAGTAATTAAAAAAGTAAAAAAAGTCAGCCGGGATTTTCATATTGTCTTTTGAATGAAGTAAAAATCTACTTTATAGGGCTTGTAGTTTTTTAGTTACGATAAAAAAATAAAAACTGGTTTTACTTAAATGTATTTTACAAGGGACGTATGATTAAATTCAAATAAAAAAAACACGCAAAGACGTATCTTTTAAGGGCACTAGGGAAAAGATTTTAAAAATTGACTATTTATTCTACTATAGACTCTTTAAAAAAACATTTATTTTTTTGCATTTGTCACTTCAACGAATTTGTTTATCAAATATCTATACTAATTTTTCAATGCGTCTAATAATAATGCATGCCACTGTATTTCCGCGTATTTCCCCGTATTCTATTATCAATTCTGTAATGGATCTACTAAGAGTTCCGAGTCACAGAGAAATGGTAGATACTTGGTATAATATGAACTGTTATTTCTCGGAATATTAAAATATTAGATTACCAAATGGCTTATTGGGTACGCAACTTTGTGTATTTTCATTTTGGTTTCTAACCTCACAAATACTATTGTACGTGTTTTCATGGGTGACACTATTTATTGTGACATTTTCCAAATGTACCTACCTACATAGAGAGAAAAATATCGATCAAGAAATAAAATTACTAATACAATGTTTGCGTATATGCAACATTAAAAATATTCGATTTTCATGCACATTGGTACAATTGGGAAAAAATGCCAATAATTAAATAATATTTTTGTCGCATTTTTGGGGTGACATTTGTGTGCGAAAACTGTCACCTCATCTAAAAAGACAAAAAACGAATTCCTCAATAGATGGCGTTAAAAAAACGTTTCGTCGTTATTTCATAGATGGCGACAGTAAAAATATCTTATTTGGAAAATATTTGTAACTCGTTCGTAAAATATACAGAACTTTCAAAAATAGCATTGATAAGGGAACTCAATAAGAAGGCACAATTGGTGAACGTTGCGCAAGCGCATAAAGTGATCGCGTAAACTAGCCGAAGACAGGTCGTAAACCCTGTATGTGCCCGGTTCTGGTACTATTATTTGCCAAAAAAATTACTTCATAAAATAATGTATTCTTGATTTTGTAAAAGGATTTCATTTTAAATCATTATATTGTTATTAGTGTAGGGAATAAATAGTACCTATATATTAATTAATTGGGGAATAGGCCGGACTCAGAAAAGGTGGGCCGATGATATTGTCCTCGCCTTTGCAATGATATGGGTCCAAAAATCCTAAAAAAAGATGAGATGAATTGAAGAACTTAGAAGAAGCCTACCTCCGGCAATCGGGATATGGCTAAAGGAAGAAGAAAATAATGAATTAAAACATGATCAATTAACTAGGTGTAAATCATATAGCTGTTTCATTTATTTAATAATTAAATCACACAGCTGTTTCATTTATTTAAAAAGTAAATCATATAGCTGTTTCATTTATTTAATAAGTAAATCATATACCTGTTTTATTTATTTAAAACCCTTTCTTAACCGATGATTCCAATTGGAAGCATTTCAATCATAATAAATCTTGAAATAATCCAATTGGAATCATTTCAAAATTTAATAAATGTGAGCCTTTTTTTTTGTTTACTAGCATGCTATATTTTTTTTCATTAGTTAATTATATTTACTTCAATCTCTAATAATAATTAAAAATGAAAAAAAAAATATATTTTATGAAAAGTATATAGTTTTATATATGAATTATGACTAATTGAATCGTTAAAATTTCCAAAATAGGAAAAAAAAATATAAAATTATCAAAATCTCTTTATAATCACATATTTTGTTTATTTTTTATGAAACATATTTTTTTTCATAATGCTTTCATTATTCGGTTAAGAAAGGGTTAATTAGTAAATCATAGGTATAGGTACCTGTTTCATTTATTTAATAAGTCAATCATATACCTGTTCATTTATTTAATAAGTCAATCATATACCTGTTTTATTTATTTAATAAGTAATAAGCGATTTTTGCTGCGAGGCACCGGCTTAGAACAGTGGTTCCACTCTTTTCTATTATGGTTTTCGAGTGTCCCGTACGAGCCGGTCAATCGAAAATACAACAGGAAACAATAACATCTCACATAGTTCAGCAATGAGGTACACCACCAATTCTGGATGCTGTGCCTTTTAAGGTGAGACGAGACTGGTGTGTGGGTATACGCACATGTGTTGTGCTACTTTTTATAATGTATGCACACCCGCACCCTTGTCGCCGGTAACCCCACATTGCGGGATATGCCGTGATGGTATGAATGAAATGAATGAGTGATTTGAATAATTCAATATTATTATTTGAATTGTTATTGTAGGAATGCATTTTCCATTTTCATCGTTTTTATTAGTTTGATATATAAAAATCGTAAGCAACCATTTTTCAAGCGTGTCTTGCTAAGTTTAACCATTTTGTAGTGTCCGACCGAAACAGGATTTTCTACCGAAACCGAAACCGAACCCGAATCTTCGGTGTCTCTTTCAGTTTCGGCCGAAACCGAAACCGAAACCGAAACTTTTTTAGACAGTTAAAAATCTATTGTTTACTGAAATTTGGCTTATTGACAGTAAACACGTGTTCAATGAAATAAAAAACAATACTTGAAGTAAGAATGTGGAAAAATATTTTTTTATTTCTGCTAATAAAAAAAACGAAATATCATTAATAAATTAATACATTACTTTAGTAATCGTAATTAAAAAGCCTAATATTGTACGCTAAAAAAAGAACTTTTTCTACATTTTTTTTTCTACGACTGGCCGGCGAACTCAACTGATTGATGATGGCGGGTGACACTCGAGTCACGAACTTACCCGAAGTCAGCCGAACGACGCGTGATAATTCACGAACGCTGAGTTTCGGTGCGGCCGAAGGTTCGGCAGATTTTCTGCCGAAACCGAAACTGATGCCGAAACTAGATTTTATTGCCGAAACCGAAACCGAACCTTCGGTCGGTCACTAGCAATTTGTTTTACTGCGTTTATTTGTTTGTGATGTATTCGTAAATATATTGAAACTAAGCATTTTTCATCGTATTATTTGTTAGTGCTATACATTGTAACCTAGTATTATTCATTTTCACCGTATTCTCTTAGTAATATGAATTATAACTGAGTATTTTTTATTTTCATAATAACATTAATTTCATATTGATGTAATTTGTAACCAAACGTTTAAGGTACATAACTTAACAAATAACTGAGAGGTCATTGTATATTTTTCTGTTTTTTTTTCCTGTTGATTATATATTTTGCATATGATAACATATACCTAATCATAGACCAAATTATAGAAATACTGCCTCAGAATAGGCTCGTCTTGTGAGGCAGTAAATTTACAAATAGGAACAATTGTACATAGTATTTTTTTATTTTAAAATTTTCAAAAACATACATAATATACATAATATACAATAATACATAGTTTAATACATTAATTAATTTACATACAATATCACCTCCCTCTTAAAGCTATAGCTTGTGTAGAGGGAGGATGTGTGTATCTATCTAAAACATAATATACATAATATACAATAATACATAGTTTATATACATTAATTAATTTACATACAATATCATCTCCCTCTTAAAGCTATAGCTTGTGTAGAGGGAGGATGTGTGTATCTATCTAAAACATAATATACATTATATACAATAATACGTGGTTTATATACATTAATTAATTTACAATATCACCTCCCTCTTAAAGCTATAGCTTGTGTAGAGGGAGGATGTGTGTATCTATCTAAAACATAATATACATAATATACAATAATACATGGTTTATATACATTAATTAATTTACATACAATATCACCTCCCTCTTAAAGCTATAGCTTGTGTAGAGGGAGGATGTGTGTATCTATCTAAAACATAATATACATAATATACAATAATACATATTTTATATACATTAATTAATTTACATACAATATCACCTCCCTCTTAAAGCTATAGCTTGTGTAGAGGGAGGATGTGTGTATCTATCTAAAACATAATATACATAATATACAATAATACGTGGTTTATATACATTAATTAATTTACAATATCACCTCCCTCTTAAAGCTATAGCTTGTGTAGAGGGAGGATGTGTGTATCTATCTAAAACATAATATACATAATATACAATAATACATGGTTTATATACATTAATTAATTTACAATATCACCTCCCTCTTAAAGCTATAGCTTGTGTAGAGGGAGGATGTGTGTATCTATCTAAAACATAATATACATAATATACAATAATACATGGTTTATATACATTAATTAATTTACATACAATATCACCTCCCTCTTAAAGCTATAGCTTGTGTAGAGGGAGGATGTGTGTATCTATCTAAAACATAATATACATAATATACAATAATACATGGTTTATATACATTAATTAATTTACATACAATATCACCTCCCTCTTAAAGCTATAGCTTGTGTAGAGGGAGGATGTGTGTATCTATCTAAAACATAATATACATAATATACAATAATACATAGTTTATATACATTAATTAATTTACATACAATATCACCTCCCTCTTAAAGCTATATAGAAGTATGTTGGGTACCTATAGTGGGAAGAACCTATAGTAATCCTGGTCTTCAAGAACCAACAGCAACCAAATCAACATTTTCATCAAATCGTTCTACCTTTTAGTGTCCTCTAAGTGTTTTCAAAATAATGTATTCTATCGTAACAAAAAAAACTTTAGTCGTGAATTTACGCAACCTCGTTTATATTATTCGTGTTATCTACAACATACTATACAGTGTCAAAATACTCCTGCTGCATACATAAACTTTTCAGTATCTACAATATCATACAAGCAAGATTTTTTATGTATTTCGTTAATTTCCATTATGCCAACTAATCATTCTCACACGGCTAAGTTCAGGTGTTTTTCCAAGGAACTGCAGACCTTGATTAATAACTGAACTTCAATCTCAGCAAATCTGATCAATTTGCTGACTAAAAAATTAAACATAAAAAATCTCGTTTTCTTTGTACCATTTTAATTTATTTTTCTTTGTAATATGATACGCAGCGCCGAATGCTTTACAGCAATCCGAATGTTATCTATTTATAATATAGTCAAACAAGCAACACATATCATTATGCAATTTGAGACATTTCTTCATATCTTAATTAATAATATTTTACCATTCAATGCACACATTGCACGATTTCAATGTTTCTCAAACTTTGAATATTTATTTTACATGTTTGATAATCTTTTATGTTCACACTGTTATATCATACAATGTATTTTACTGTTTTTACAAATTATGTATGTCAAATTTAATTGTTATATGTAGCGTTATCACTTAGAGGGGAGCACTGTGGGGATTGAGGAGGCAAGCCCCTCTGGCTTGCCTATATAAATCCCCACCAACGACGAGCCAAGACAGTTCTCATTTAACATTCTCGCGGGCCAGTCATTTCCAATAAACAATGTAACCCAATCAGCAGTTTAAATTAATAACAATGCCCGTATCAAATATAAAACTAGCGTTTGAAGTTTCATCTGACTCAGCGAGATTATATTTACCTCCTAAATTAGGAAAATTGCCTTTGACTCACTGCATAACATGAGTCACCCTGGTAACAATGCTACGAAGCGTTTAATTACACAACGTTATTTCTGGGCCAACATGAATAAAGATATTACGCAGTGGACTAAATGTTGCATTCAATGCCAAAAAAGCAAGATAAGCCGACACACCATATCTCCACTAGGGAATTTTCCTGAGGTCAGTCGTTTCGAGCACCTACATTTAGACATCATCGGGCCTTTATCCACATCCTCAGACAATCGGTACTGCGTCACAATGGTAGATCGAGAAACCTCATGGCCTGAGACTGTACCAGTCAGAGACATAACAGCAGAGACCGTCGCAAATGCTCTCGTAACACATTGGATCTCTAGATTCGGCTGCCCAGCATACATCACAACTGATCAAGGGCGACAATTCGAATCAGACCTATTTCAGCAACTCACCAAGACGTTCGGCATTGAGAGAAGGAGGACTACCGCATACAATCCCAAAGCGAACGGGAAGGTTGAAAGGTACCACCGTACGCTGAAGGCTGCCATCAAGGCAAAATGCGAAGAAAACACTTAGAGGACACTAAAAGGTAGAACGATTTGATGAAAATGTTGATTTGGTTGCTGTTGGTTCTTGATGACCGGATGTTGAATTCCAGAGATCGAGTAGCTGTAGGTACTGGCATACGTAATCCTGGTCTTCCGGTGTTTGTATAGGCTGGACAGAGAAATTATTGCTTGGTCGTGCTCTTCTTTGCTTTTGACTTGATCCTACGTTGGATCTTGGACTTCTCGAGTGGGTTGTATTGCAAAACGTACTGGTAGTTGCAGGACGTCTTGCAGATGAGGAAAAGGTGTTGGAGAGAAAATCTATGAGCGAGATGGTGTTGTTGATTTTGCTTGTTGCTTACGGCGTGTCAAGTGATTAACAGCTTTGGAATGGTCTTCCAGTATAGCCTGATGAGGTTGCTTGTTGTTTACGGCGTATCAAGTGAGTCTGACAGCTTTGGAGTGGTCCTCCAGTTTAGCCTGCTGAGGATGCTTGTTAGTGACTTTACTTCCTTTTGCAGGAGCTGTAAAGTGAGCACTAGGTCCTCAATCATGGGTTGTGAATCAGTGAGATGATTTCTTGCGTGTGTCAGCAAAGATGTGAGTCCATGTCTGGCAGGAGCACGAAGGTTAAGAGAATGTCTTTATCAAAAATTTAAGTCCTGGTCTGGTTTCGTTATCTCTCGATGAGATAAGGATGAGTGGTATCGGCTTGTCATGTCGACGAGACACGGATGAGCGGCTTGGGCTTGTCGTGGTGGCGATGAGACGAGAGCGAGCCGCTTGGGCTTGTCGTAGTGGCGATGAGACGAGATCGAGCGGCTTGGGCTTTTCATGGAGGCGATGAGACGAGAGCGAGCAGCTTGGGCTTGTCGTGGAGGCGATGAGATGAGAGCGAGCGGCTTGGATTGTCGTGGTCAAGCGGATCTAGCTTGACGGGATGCAGAAAAGTTCGCAGGCGGGAGTTGCTGGTAGCGTGGTAGACATCACGATGGGGCAGTAGTCACTTCTCAGATTATGAGTTCTCACGACAAAACAAAGTAAGTGTCAGCAGTATTGAATTTTCACAGCGGTGTTATCGCTAGATGTTTATTTTTGCAAGCTTGCACTGTGACGAACTTGTAGGACGAATTCGTTATCTAGTCCACGGTTCACGAAGGCTCAAATTACAAAATTTCTAAACATCAACACTGTTCCCACTATAGGTATATATCACGTCGGGTTTCACTACTATATAGATGTATGGTGGGTACCTATAGTGGGAAGATATTGAAACTGCTGATTGGGTTACATTGTTTATTGGAAATGACTGGCCCGCGAGAATGTTAAATGAGAACTGTCTTGGCTCGTCGTTGGTGGGGATTTATATAGGCAAGCCAGAGGGGCTTGCCTCCTCAATCCCCACAAAGCTATAGCTTGTGTAGAGGGAGGATGTGTGTATCTATCTAAAACATAATATACATAATATACAATAATACATAGTTTATATACATTAATTAATTTACATACAATATCACCTCCCTCTTAAAGCTAGAGCTTGTGTAGAGGGAGGATGTGTGTATCTATCTAAAACATAATATACATAATATACAATAATACATAGTTTATATACATTAATTAATTTACATACAATATCACCTCCCTCTTAAAGCTATAGCTTGTGTAGAGGGAGGATGTGTGTATCTATCTAAAACATAATATACAATAATACATAGTTTATATACATTAATTAATTTACATACAATATCACCTCCCTCTTAAAGCTATAGCTTGTGTAGAGGGAGGATGTGTGTATCTATCTAAAACATAATATACATAATATACAATAATACATAGTTTATATACATTAATTAATTTACATATAATATCACCTCCCTCTTAAAGCTATAGCTTGTGTAGAGGGAGGATGTGTGTATCTATCTAAAACATAATATACATAATATACAATAATACATAGTTTAATACATTAATTAATTTACATACAATATCACCTCCCTCTTAAAGCTATATGTAGCTTGTGTAGAGGGAGGATGTGTGTTTCTATCTGAAAATGAAAAACAATAACAATAAAGAATGAAATTAAACAAAAACCAAACTAAAAAAAAATGGAGAAAAAGAAAAAAAAAAGAAGAGTAATAATACTAAAACTAAACAAAAACTAAATGAAAACAAAAACGACACAAGTCACGAACAAACACATATATTATCTATGTCAACTAAATCCTTGAAGTATTTTTTCACAGTCATCATCATCTTCCTATGGGTTTCGAGTGAGTATGGAGTATGTTTCCAATAGAGTATGTTTATTACAAGTTTATTTTTTTCAATATGGTTACGTACTTTTTTGTTATCGTAATAAAATGGTAAAATAATGTGAAAAAATCATTTCGTTTCACATCGAATAAATAAAATGAATAGGTAAGTTCGTGTATCAATTTTAAAATAACAATTTGATCGCGTTGGGGTGGCATTTAAGTAGATAAAAACGCGGATAAAATGAGAAAATTACTTTGACAAAGCGTTCGTGTCGGTAATGGCGAAACTTTTCACATTGTTCAAGGGAAAAGGTGTCTTTTAGTCGCTAAAACATCATTCTATGGCTACTACACATTAGACGATCATATTGGTAGCTTTTAAAAATGGCACTGTCTTGGTATAAGGAAGGTATCTACCTACCTTTGTGTCATGTTGTTATGGCTTATAGTTTTGGTACAATGGAACTCGACTCAATTTAACATAGAATGTTGCATCAGCCAAATTGAAGGAAATTAGTAATTATATTTTATTTATTTATTTTATATAAATAATATGCAAAATTTAATAATAAAATTCTTTATAATATCCTTGGTTTGAGGTTGAATAGAGGTGATGATAATGCAGTTTATCATTAATCCATCATTTTCACAATAAAATAGTATAGTAAAATAATAATATTAATATATTCAATGACACGATGGCTAAATACAAATTAATACTAAGTGAACTTGACAACAACGATAAGCGAAAGACGCCGGGCACACAAAACACCTTCGGTTGAGATCGGATCTCGTGTTCGAGGGAGAGAGCGTAGTCATGTCTTCATTTATTTCTATTCAACACAATCTTAGTTTCATTTGTATGACAACAATTAAATATATACACATAAACATGCATACAAACACACACACATACATACACAATACACATACCTTCATATACACACAAACATATATTTCGTAGTTAATTTTGTGGTACATTTTTACAAAAATCATTTTGTTTTGAACATGAATTTAAGTCGTCATCTGTCCTGAGGTAAAAGCAGTCGCTTCAAAACATGTAATTTCAAATAGATTATTTATTCAAAACATGTAATTTCAAATAGATTATTTATTTATTTTTACTTAATTATTTATTTAGTTTTTCAACATTAACACAAGTTTTTTTAATTCCGTTACTCGGATGTGTAGATTTAATAATACTTTACATATTAATAAGGACATGATATTTTTGGTGACAGTCTAGTGACATTCAGAAGTAAACTTTCCTCACTTATAAATTAACGTATTAAACTAGCTTTTTTGTTTTAATTTTTTTCTAGCTATAATTTTTCTCTTTTTTATTTGTTTGTGCTTAATTGTATCTTTTATAGTAATGTTTATCTTTTTGTTTTCAGTTGTTAACATCTTTCACTATTTTTTCTTTGTTGTGATCTTAATATCTATTGTATCTATTCATTTTTATATAGATTCCATTTAAGATATTTTTATTTTCCTATAGATTTGTATGCTAATTTTTAATGCAGGATGTGGTCACTTGTAATTGGCTGACCAGTTTTGTGTTAGCTTTTTTTTATTTTATGAAACTATTGATATGTAATAACTTGTTAGCTGTAAGTGGTCCTTAATAATAAAAAAATAAATAAATGAACAATATTATGTGTAAAATGGCGGGTTTTATGCCATAAGGCAATATCTTTAATTATTTTTGGATTAAAATAAAAATAATTACAATAAATCAAGTTTTTTTGAAAAGTTTGCTACCTCATTAACATTCGCTCAGTATATTGGGACTGATTATAATCAGCCCCCTCACAGTGACTTCATTGTACCTATTAGCTCGTAAGATGTCTTGAATCAATCTTACAAGCATTGAAAAATCAACTACATTTAAAACAAATATATTACTCAAAGTGGCGTGTAATCGTTTTGTAAAAATATATGTATTGAGTACAGCACAAAAGCTCAAGTCTAGGTTCAGTCTGAAGACGCTTCTTCCTCTTGTGCTGTTGCTTTGTTGAAAGTCCAGGGGTTATCGGCTGCCTGCCCGAGGAGTTACTACCTACTCCACCATCCTTCCGGCCTTGTGACACGGTCATCTCTATACCCATTTCTTTCATATAGATTCCCTCTTTTCCCATTCCTCTCCTATCCACGCTCAACTCAAGAATCTACTCATCTCATTCCAGCACTCATTTTTTAACGAGTTTAACTTCAACAATAAAAGGTAACTTGGTACTTATTTTTAATTTGTGATATATCATATTTATGGTCAATACAATGGATCTTGATAAGGAGAGTAGGTACGGACGTCGATTTTGAATGGGTCGTGGCAGAGAAGTTAGCGGGCTGGATTAGTAATCCAGAGGTCGAGAGTTCGAATCCTGTAATGACCGATTTTATTCACCTACATAATATAGCACAAGCATTTATGCTTAATTAGGAAATGTATGAGGATGTATATGTACCTTTTTCAAGGATATAATATTCATTCTTTAAAAAAATGTGATACAGCGAGACAAGTATACTTCGATTTTCCCCATAGAATTTTATATTGTTCACATAATATAATGTTTATAATATATCGCATTTTTTTCCAATAATTATTATTGAGTAGGTACCTACCTAACCAATAAAATATCTCATCATACAGAATGTTGCTAAGTTATGGAAAAACAGATTATCTTGGTATGACGAAAAATGTCATCATGTTAAAATAAAAGTTTTTTGATGAATCTTTTTTTTATCAACATTTTTTATACATCTTTTCATGCTTATGTATTTATGTATATTTAATTTAGGTTAAAAAATAAGTAGGTACATTTTCTTACATCTAGTATAAAACAATGAATAATAACAATGTTGGACAAAATAAATAACGAATTTACATGATATGACTTATAGAAAAATAACGAAAAAGAAAATGTTCCGATATCCATATACAGAAAACAAAGGAAGCACACAATATTTCGACAGAATTTTATCTTTATGTACCTATTCAATACCTAGGCGACCAAAATCGGTAAGACCAGATGCTTCCTTCACACATTCTGACAAATCATTATACAATTGAAAACCTTATTAATACACCTTATTTTGTGTACCTGAGGCAGACTGTCAATCGACTCCTCGTCGGAAAGGTGCGAACTTCAAAATAATAAAGAAAAATTTTCTGCTAAAATTGCGGTTATAGTCCATTATTTTAAATTAATAAATAAAACGAAGTTGGAATATTTACTGTAGGAGAACCGGGAAATCAAGGCACCTACAGGGCTTACGACCTGTCATCGGCTGGTTTACGTGATTACATTATGCGCTTGCGCAACGTTCACCAATTATGCCTTTTTAATGAGATCCCTATCAATTAAATTTTTGAAAGTTCTATATATTGCAATACTGAAATTCTTGTCGCTTGAGGAAATAAGGATTTTTACTACAGCCATCTATGTATGAAATAATGAACAACATTCTTATATCCCGGTTCTCCTACAGTAAATATTCCAACTTCGTCTCTATTGAGATAATTAAAAATCTGTTAAAAAATATCTTTGACTCCCGACAGGGAAAAAAATCCAATGTTTGCGCATATGCAATAATAAATATATTCGATTAATAAATAATAATTTTTTTGCTGTTTTATTGTCAACACATTCAACTGCTCAAGTATATATTTCATTCGGGTGAATCTCATTTTAAAATTTTCCGCATTTCTCTGTTTGGAATAATTTGTAACTTTTTATTCTCCGTTATATTGCTCATAAATAGTACACTTTGATCAATCGTTTATTTTTATGTACCCTGTGTTGTATTGTCATTCACGCTTTGTAATGCTCATAAATAGTACACTTGAGCAGTCGTTTATATTGTCCAAGATGACATAAAATTTTCAAGATGAACAGTATCTTTAGCAATGAAGGGGATACCACCACAAATATGTTTTGTCTAGTCAGTTCATGTCTAGAAACAGTTATTATTATGTATACTGTGCTGCATCGTCATTCACGCTTTGTATTGCTCATAAATAGTACACTTGAGCAGTCGTTTATATTGTCCAAGATGACATAAAATTTTCAAGATGAACAGTATCTTTAGCAATGAAGGGGATACCACCACAAATATGTTTTGTCTAGTCAGTTCATGTCTAGAAACAGTTATTATTATGTATACTGTGCTGCATCGTCATTAACGCTTTGTATTGCTCATAAATAGTACACATGAGCAGTCGTTTATATTGTCCAAGATGACATAAAATTTTCAAGATGAACAGTATCTTTAGCAATGAAGGGGATACCACCACAAATATGTTTTGTCTAGTCAGTTCATGTCTAGAAACAGTTATTATTATGTATACTGTGCTGCATCGTCATTCACGCTTTGTATTGCTCATAAATAGTACACTTGAGCAGTCGTTTATATTGTCCAAGATGACATAAAATTTTCAAGATGAACAGTATCTTTAGCAATGAAGGGGATACCACCACAAATATGTTTTGTCTAGTCAGTTCATGTCTAGAAACAGTTATTATTATGTATACTGTGCTGCATCGTCATTCACGCTTTGTATTGCTCATAAATAGATATTGTCCAAGATGACATAAAATTTTCAAGATGAACAGTATCTTTAGCAATGAAGGGGATACCACCACAAATATGTTTTGTCTAGTCAGTTCATGTCTAGAAACAGTTATTATTATGTATACTGTGCTGCATCGTCATTAACGCTTTGTATTGCTCATAAATAGTACACATGAGCAGTCGTTTATATTGTCCAAGATGACATAAAATTTTCAAGATGAACAGTATCTTTAGCAATGAAGGGGATACCACCACAAATATGTTTTGTCTAGTCAGTTCATGTCTAGAACCATTTATTATTATGTATACTGTGCTGCATCGTCATTCAAGCTTTGTATTGCTCATAAATAGTACACTTGAGCAGTCGTTTATATTGTCCAAGATGACATAAAATTTTCAAGATGAACAATATCTTTAGCAATGAAGATGTTACCACCACAAATACGTTTTGTTTAGTCAAAAACAGTAATTATTGTGTATGTTGTGCTGTACATACCTACATAAAATTATATTTTGTAAACCAATCAATATGTTACTGTAAAAGCGAACCCTGGATTGATCAATCTTTTGATAAGTGATTTGTCATTCACGCTTTGTAACTTTCAATTAGTTTTTCTATTCAATTCATTTTATTTAGGTCATTTAGGGTTTAGGCACTTATCGTTATTTTGTTTGTTTTCATTTAAATTATTCTAAAGGGTTTTAAGTTATTAATAGGACTAGGCAGACACCGTATTGACTCCACCACAAATGGTCGCAATCAATATTCACTTGGACTTGATAGAAAACACATATTCACATAATATGTATAAGCCTTCACGACTTTGTTTTCATCAAAGTATTTGACATCCATAGAACTTTGTTCACCTATTTTCACATGGTATAAATTCAAGGCAAAATAAGCACACTCAAAAAAAAACAATAAAATATGTGCGATTGTAGAATCCATTGTCAGATATTGTGAAAGATAATTTCATATTATAGTCAATATTTAAACGATAATTTGATTACATGTAGGTATTATAATTCAATTTGTTTAGACATTATTTTAACAATGTTATTTATAAATATATTTGATACCTATACAACTTTTATTAGCTAGGTATCAAATAATCATATTTCAAACAAATGAAAGTAATTTATTAGCAGTGTGTTTTGCACCGTGATTAATGAAATACTACATTATATGTAAATATAATTAATTCCTCATTTGATTATTAATATATTCATATTAAAATCAGAGCATTGACAGTGTATATTATAATAATCTGCATGTTATAACTATTATATTTTAATGTTAATATGAATAATGAATATACATATCTAATTATATACTAAAATATTACGAGTGTTTTATTTTACTGTAATGCTGGGTTTAACCTAATTAAAAAAAAACCATTTTAATTATTACATTATTATTGGATATGATTTTTGATTATAAACCCACAGATGAATAGAATACACATATTCTGTAGAAGTTCAAGTTTATTGAGATGCACTTCATTATTAGCATCCAACCCGCATTTACCCGATTTTATAGTTTTTTTCTTCACTATAATAATTCATCTGTCATATTTGTTACGAGAAATAATTTCAATCAATCTTATATTATGTCCCACATCCTTTATTAGATACCTACAACATATTTTATCTTATTTTTTATCTCATGTCCTTCCCTATCTTATTTAATTAGTTTATTATTTAATATAATCTTTTCCTTACAATCCTATTTTGTTGTACTCTTGTAAGCGATATTAATTTAATTGAATTGTTGTATATTGTATTTTTCAATAAAGTTTATTCAAGAAACAATATTATTGGGTGTACAAATGACTTAGTTCTTATTTTAATTGTGTATCCTCCTGGAGCATTTTTGCTTGTACCAGCTTACTTTAAACCTTTAATAGTTAGGTAGTATTAAATTTAGGATATATTATCACTGTAATCTTGAAATTATTTTGTTGTTATAGGTACTTAACGCTGTATTATGTATAATGTAATTATGTATCGTGCCAAATAAATAATTAAAAAAATAATAATTAAAGCTTCAATGAAATAATAATAATAATAAAATATATAATAAAAGTCATAAATGTAGCAGATGATAGTTGTAGGAAATGTTTGGCTTTTCCGGAAACAATCGATCATATAATATCGGGCTGTTCTTTTCTCGCGCAATCAGAATATACATTTAGACATAACCAAGTAGCAAAAATAATACATCAAAATTTAGTTATTAAATATAAATTTATTGACGCGATAAACATAAAACCATATTATGAATATGATCCGATTTCATTTTTAGAAAATAATAATATTTCGCTTTATTACGAATAAGACAACATTAATTCAGCAGTCAATTCAACATAACAGACCCGATATAATAATAAATGATAAAATTAAAAAAATAACATATATTTGCGACGTGGCTATTCCAAATCCTAGTAATATAATAAAAACTTTTGATGAAAAAATTAGAAAAAAAACCGCTTTAGATAGCGAGATTAAAAGACTTTGGCATTCTCGTAAAATAATAATATTACCGTTCATTATTTCAGCCACTGGCATTATTTCAAAATCGTTAATCCGTAATTTAGAAATTCTAAATTTATCGAAAAACTTAATAATAAAAATGTAAAAATTGGTAATAATGAATACATGTAGAATCGTTAAAGATTTTTTAAACGTTAATATTCGGGAATCAGTAGGGTTGTTAGGTAGTATAGAGACCACCTCAGAGCCTAATCGTTTGATATGTTAAGTATCTGGATGGGTGAACTATTCCCAATTGAAAGCTTGATGATGCGTTTGTTGCATTTTATTATGATCTTTTAAATAATTTACAATTTACGCATTGATCTGCTAATTCTTTTGAGGAAGTGTATAATGGTAATAATAATAATTGAGTGTTATTATTTGTAGTGCTAAATTGATATTAATATCATTAGTAAATCAGCGCCGTAAAAAACAAGAAGGAAAGAACAAATGTGGAAAGAAAATTCAAACCGCCCCTATAATTAATACAAAAAGGAGCTGGCAGTAATAAAATACCGTTATTTGAAATACGGTTTACATTACGCTTAATATGGTTATGATGAAGGATTTAATAAATTTGTACGGGATGTTTCATGAAAAATTAAATATATTTCAGCGATGTTGCGCAAGTTTTATGGCCATTTTGTATGGGAGGCCTGAATTATAAATTGTTAGGGGTGGTAGTGTCGGAGGAACAGTGTGCGGTATTGCCAGTGTTGCCAACGTAAATAATTCCCAACTATCAATTTTATCGATGGTATATTATGGGCGATAGTGGGCAATAAAATTACCGCTGAGTACATTATTACGACGTTCACGATTATGAGTAGGAAAAAAAACTCGTTGTAATAAAACAAATTGATACTTATTTATACGCCGGCTTGACAAGGAGATGAATTGTCAGTTTGAAAAATGTCGCCATATTATGTACCGTCGTACCTGTAGGGTGCGATGAAAGTATTTTATTTAAATTGTTATAAAGATATCAACGATAAATTTAACAAATATTGTATAAAACAATACATATTATAAATTTATTTATGACTACTAGGTAGGTACAATGTCAAATGTCAATTTAAGATGCACCCAATAACAAGTTTCCACATTCTGAAGACTAGTGATATTTTGTGACAAATTTTTAACATCTCAATCGAGACGAAGTTGGAATATTATAGAACCAGGAACCAGGCGGCCAAAGCTCACGATAGGCTGTAGTGCCATTGGTGATGATGATAATGAACTATCGTGTGCTCATGAAGACAGTAAGCTATCTTGTTTTCAGACAGAAAGTACTCGAGGAGGCCAAGGCTCATGATAGGCTGTAGAAGCATTGGTGATAATGATGATTAACTATCGTGTGCTCATGAAGACAGTCAGCTATCATGTTTTCAGAAAAAAAATTCTCGAGGAGGTCAAGGCTCATGATCGGCTGTAGAGACATTGGTGATGATGATGATTATCCTGTTTTCAGTCATATAGTTGTTTTAGATTATTTAGCGTTGCATGTTGTCTGAAACCAATATAGATATTTCTTGGAAGCATTACGTGGAGTGGAGGCACCATCTGTCAAACCAAAACATTAACATTGACAATGGACAATATTTCAGCTTCTGAGGGGAGATAAGGTAGACTTTTCCATCACTCTGTATGGTCTATTGAGTGTTTGAGTTTAGGAGATGTTTTCAGTTTTAGTTTCGATCTATTGGGGATTGGGTTTTGCTTTTAGCGGAGACACGTTATAAAGCTGAATTTTGATATCCATACCTGTCTGTCTGTTTAGTATGCAGTGGCGTAGATACATTGACGAGGGGCCCTAATTTCTAAATACTAATAATAAAAAAAATAATCGTTTATTCATTCATAACATCACGGCATATCACACAATGTGGGATAACCAGCGACAGGTGTCCCACACACCAGTCTTGTCTCACCTAAAATGGCACTTTTTTCAGAATTGGTGATAAGCCTCTATGCTATGATGTTATTGTTGCCTGTTCTATTTTCGATTATCCGGCTATTATGAGACACTCGAAAATGATAATAGAAAATGGTGAAATCTGAGGTGATGCAACACAGCTAAAAATAATCATAATAAATATTAAAATGCAACAATATACCACCAGGACGTCGCATTCCCGGAAGATCGCAAGAGTGATGGACGGATACCGGGACGTAGAAAGAACAGATTCCACGATCTACATAGAGAAGAAGGAAAAGAAGAAGACGTATTTTAAAATAGTGACAGGAAAATTAATCGAAAAACAATTATTCGAATGCTCAATTTTACGAAAATCAATTTTACGAATGGCAATTATTCGAATCACATTTTTTCGAAAAACAATTTTCCGAACACACGATTATCAGAAATAACAATTGTTCGAATTTTTATGACGTCATGTTGGTAATATTGTAAGAGGAATAAACCATAGATTTTTATTATAATATTCTAGATGAGAATTTTGTATGAATCGAAGTGAGGCATTTTTCCGGGAGATTTTTGACGTTTTAGTACATCGTTTTTCCATAGAGAATACCGACTAATGTGAATTGTTTTGGGATTTATATGTCGTAAAAAACACTTTGTTTATTTAGATTTAGAGAAAAGTTATTTATTATGTGTTGAAATGTAAGGAAAACTGAAATATGTTGTCAACCAAAACGTCAAACGCGCGATATTCCATGACTCACTTTTTGCACGGAGAACCTACTACATCTACATAGTATATAAAAATCTATGGAATAAACAACATGGCGACGCACCGCGCTGTCAAACATCAATTATTAAAAATGTGCAAACATACGTACCTACCCAACAATAATAATACAAGTAATAATAGTCTTCATCGAATATAATGTATGTTACTGGCAACAAATATGTCAAAGGAGGCAACATAATGACACAAAATTATATTAAATTCGGTCAATTGGTTTTCCAACAAATGTTTGTTCGAATAATTTGCTTTCAGACAATTGTCATTCTGATAACTGATTTTCGAAAAATTGTTATTCGTACAATTACGCATTCGAACAATTGTGTTTCGAAGAATTTTCATGTAATCTTTTAAAATATATGTTTTGTCACAGAACATACACAATATAAGTACATGATTTTGTAATAATAATTATTATTTGTTAAAATTGATGAGTTTCTTTCTAATTTTTTTCATGTTGATTTTGATAAAATTTAGATGGCCATTTCGCAATTTTGTTTGAGGGCCAGAAAAACGCACCCAAAAGGATCCTTAAGTAATTTTCGCACGAGGGCTCAAACTTTCTAGCTATGCCACTGCTAGTATGGTATGCATTTATGAAAAATATACGGTTATCAATTCAAATATTATTGTACAGTGTTGGAGAGAGTTCTCGTCTCATCCCATGATCAGAAATAAATTTCTGTAAACAGATCATATATTATTGGAAGAAGAAGAAAAATGAAGTAACTGTACATTATTTATTTATTAGACCTCTATTTTTCATTCAATTATTATTTTTAATGGAAGAAAAAAAAGTATATTTTGAATAATTTAAAAGATGATAATTTTATCAATCTCTCAAGTTAGCTTTTAGTCTCCGATGTTTTAATATTTAAGTATATACAGTATCTAGGACATTGGCCGGCAAACTGTCGAGTCTGTAAGCTGAAGTCAGGGGAGCTGAACAATGGGTCACGGAGCGGTTTTGACCGCCTACTGTTGTATCGGGACGATGATTTACGGCACACATGACGTCACGGCGTTCGTTTGTCATACGTCATAGCGCACATTAAATACTATTCAGCGTATTTCACCCCTTTTGCGGATACAAATCTGTTTTCATACATACATACTTATAATAGGTTGTTAGGAAAGTTTATTTTTTCCAACATATATAAAAAAAAAACAACGAAGACCATAAGTAATTTAAAAGTATAAACATACAAATGATAATGGGATAAGTAGGAATTGGGGGGAGTGGGGAGGTATAAAGGAGTTCTGTGCCTCGTATCACTGCGTCATCGCCGATATACTCCTGCGAAATTGTGGATATGTATTATTTAACATATCAGTACCATAGAACCTTATATTCTACTGCTTACAAATGCGTGGAAAGTATGAATTGTACTCTTTCTGTTCTGTTTGTATGTGTTATAAAAAGGAGATCAGATCGGGGTACAATGTTCTAGGATTGGCATTATGTAAGTTGTATACAAAACAAAGAGATTTTGGGTATTGTGAAATGGTTTCGTTATATAAAGCAAGGCTACTTTTTATTTGCCCATTGCCTTTGTCTCATCTACGGCTCTCCTAGTCCGCTCTCCTGGCATGTCGGCTCTCCTAGTCTGCATTCTCTGCATTCGCCGAACGGATATTATAAAAAGGCATGTTTCTTAAAAAAAGTAAGTTGTTTGGTTGTGTGCAGTATTTTTTGTACGGTGCCCTATCAAATAAGAAATGTCCAAAGCAGCATTTTCGTCGTTCATTTTTACAATCAAAAACGTAAAATTATATGATATATGGCACGCCAGTGCCAAGGCTGATTTGCAAAATTTCGTTTCAACAATTTCCATTTCGAATATGTACTGAATTCTGGAAGGCCTGTTGAGATTAAAGCACGCGCTCCTACTTTCTATTTCTTAACCAACATAATTCAAATTAATTTCCCTATTCCTGTAGTTAGACAAATCTCCTCTCCTTTTTTTCCCTACCCTCCCATAGTGTTGTATCAGGTTTCATCTAAGATTTGTTTAATTGTCATTGGTGTACATATTTTTTTTTAAAGAAAGATCCTCCGTTGAATCTGTGGACCGGTAAAAGAGGGAGACCAATGGCGTATTCGCACAAATGACGAGCTGTACGAAATATATCAGGCCCCAAGCATCTCAACGCATTTAAAACTGCTTAGGTTGAGATTGGCTGGACACGTACAAAGAATGCCAGAATCACGCGTCCCCAAAAGAATACTGAACGGACATCCAGGTGGAAGAAGACGAGTTGGAAGACCCAGGCTCAGGTGGGAGGATGAGGTCAGGAGAGATGCATAGCAGCTCCTCCAGGTGACAGGTTGGAGGACGGCAGCCGAGGACAGAATTAGTTGGAGGCAAAAGTTACAGGAGGCCAAGGCTCGATATGGGCTGTAGCGCCATCGGAGTGAGTGAGTGTATATATTTTTATTCTTTTTCCTTTTTTGTGTATATATGTTATATGTTTATAGTTATATGCAGGTTTTCTTTTTTTGTACATGTACCACTTTCACCCATAATTGTAACAAATGGTTGTCTAGAAGTAATTATAACTAGGAAATAAGTCCGCCATTTGTACTGGCAAATAAGTTATGTACAATAAAAATCATTGATAAAAATCTCTTAACAACAACAACTAGTGACATTGTTGAGGTATTTCATTTCGAATTCGAACCGTTCATGATCACTCGCCTTGGATTAATTTTCGTCATTCATTTTTACAAAAAAATACTATCTGAACAACCCGATATATTCCACTCACCGCATCTGTGCGCCGTGAATTTATTTATATTTTTTCTTTTTTTTTGTGTGTATACTCGTCATCGTCGTGCGGACAATAATTCTCCCGACATGGGTATGTATGAAGATAGGCACCTACTCGAGATATTCAAAATATGATAATTAATTTTATTATTTAGGTCATATCTAGATATGAAAAGTTGACGCGTGTATCTTAATCATAGATTTTTAGTATAATATACTAGGAGTCGTAGTTAGCAAATTTTGTATGAATCGAGGTGAGGCATTTTCCCAGGGAATTTTTGACGTTTTGGTGGACAAAGCACATCGTTTTTCTATAGAGAATAACCACTAATGTGAATTGTTTTCGGATTAATTTGTTGAAAAAAACACTTTGTTTATAAAAGCAATTCAACTCGCGTCTGGTGCCATTAAAAATACCAAAACAGTCATCAACATATCGAAAATAACAAATAAACTTTTTAAATCCCGGTAATTTACTAAATTGTTGTTCAATGAAGTCCATAAAAAAATCTACAAAAATAGGTGAAAAAGGACTGCCCATTGCCAGACCTTCTGTTTGAATATATATTTTATTATTAAATTGGAAATAGTTTTGATTAATAAAAATATTAAAGATATCCATGAGTTCTTCTATTAATAATGGATTAAAACTTTTTCTGGTTAAATAATTAGACAGTTCAGATTTTAATTCATTCAACGGAACACTAGGAAAAAGGCTGACTACATCAAAAGAAACAAGTATTGAATTAGGTGGTATTGTGAGATTTTTTATCTTGTCAATTAATTCGATATTCGAATTTGATATTAAGATTTAGTGAACTAGTATCTAGGATGTGTTGAAATTTTTTTAAAAAAAAAAAAAAAACTTGTTAAACAAGTACATATACATCTTCCTACGTTCTCTAAAAAAAGCAAATAAATGCTTGTGCTTAAGTGAACGAAATCGGTCGAGGCAGGATTCGAACTCGCGACCACTGGATTACTAGTCCAGCGCGCTAACCGCTCTGCTACCGAAATGTAAGGAAAACTGAAATATGTTGACCACCAAAACGTCAAACGCGCGATATTCCATGACCCACTTTTGCACGGAGTACTCCATCCAGTATATAATAATTAAAAATCTATGATCTTAATATTTGTATGAACATACCTTAGATAGATTTTTATCCAAGCATTTGGTACCTATTTGTTTTACACATGTTCATTTTTATACACAAAATCTGGTATGTAACAATTGCCGTTAAATAAATCAGCTAAATTTGCAAGAAAACTGCAGAAACATTTATATGTAAGTATATTTATTCCATACTCCATGATGTCGTAAAGAACAAAGACTTTTTTGTTTTTAATGAGTGCATAAAATCAAACTGAATGTTCATGATCGTTTTTTCATTTCATTTCATTATCATCACTGGCGTTACAGTTCGCTACTTTTTACTCCTCACTAACCCAAGGGGATATTGTGGGTAGTTATGATTTCGCAATTTTTAAGTCTCTTTTTTAATGCATATTATGAACTAAGTATCATGTTGAGATTGTACTCTAAAAGTTTCATCACGATGTATGTATCTGTGTACTATGTGGTAGGTATGTGAAGCATGTTTATTTTACTTTATCGATTATAGACTAAAATACCGACTCATTCGATTCTTTTCAAATTTTGTATATCTAATACTCGCTTGGACCCCATTAGATTTTGAAGGATAAATGAAAAGTGTTTCTCAATATTTTTAACGGTACAAAGCACATCACTTTCATAAAATGGTATTGAAGAATTATCAAGTTTTCACATTCAACTCTGAATATTTTCCAAATGCTGAATATTTTCCATACAAAGTTTGAATACTTTATGGAGTGACTTGTTAGTGAGGAGTTTAGCGTTCGCCACAATCCTCTCTTTTTCATTTCAGGTAATTTCAGGTCACATTTGAATCAGGCATAAAAATCTTTTCATTTCCATTAGTTACACCAAACTTCATAGTGCATTTGGTGGTTTTAATATAATATATCATATTTGCAGTCATTAAGTCGATTTATAATAAGTCGTTATATTATACCCTCTTAAGGCAGTGCGTTGATCTGTTTTCTGTACTCTTAATTTCAAACCCCATTAGTTTCGAATTAGGTTAGCTCTCTGTATATTTGGGTAGTCAATTATAATTTCATTAAATCGGAGTGAACGTATAACAGACCAAGAAATTGCTTTTAACATTTTATTTTTTCCATTTTTAAACAAACGGGCAATTAGCACGAGATGGCTATAAATAATTAATAAGAAAGAACCGACAATTTAAGGTTTAGTATAAAAAATATTATTGCTATGGCGGGTAGTTTGCTTTTCTGAAATAGTATTTGAAATTTTTTTAGGTAATTTGTTTCTATGATCTTATTCTTTAATTTTTAAGGCACGATAAAAAAATATCGGAGATATTTCTTATTTTTATATTGTAAGTGTTATTTTATTTTTTTCAAAACCGAACAAACACACAATCATATTATTTAAAAAAAAATCAATAAAATCAATATTTACAATATATTTCAAACAATTTTCTTTGCGGATGTTATAAAAATAATATATATTTTACTGCACAGTATTGCCAATTGCTATTAAATAATCATATATATTTTAATAGGTATTATAGTAGCCAATTTGATTTACCAATTTAATAATAAATAATAAAAATAACGAATTTCAAGTTTCCTGGGATTGCACACAAACACTACTAGTTATATTTTGTATCGACAAATATCTTATCATTTTCGGTGGAGTGGAAAGTGGTTTGAACTTTCACCAACCAAGCAAAAGAAAACACAAATTTGTGTTCTACATACATAACCCCCGTTATTTTTCAAGATGTTTGCCAATAATTCTTATATGCATTAAAATAACAATAAAAATACCTCTTATTCTTTCGGATCGATTATTTATGGCAAAAATATCAATAAATATAATAAATGAGTGCAAAAAGCCGAGATGAAGATACTAAGCGGCCTAACAAGGAGAGATAAAATCCGTAATGAATATATCAGAGGTAGCCTGGGCGTACGCGATAACTCCGATAAGCTGATGGAAAGTAGCCCGAGGTGGTTCGGACATAGAAGAAAAAAGCCTGCAAACATATGGAACACTGCGCTGGACTATCGATATCCCGGAATAAGACCAAAAGTGGCGTCCCAAAAGACGATGGAAGAGCTTGGTTGCAGAGAATATGCAGGCATGTAATATGTGAGGACGATGCTCAGGATAGGACGAAGTGGAGGAGCACAGTAAGGAGAGCTGACCGTACCACCATGTGAGAAAAAAAAGGTAAGGAGGAGAGAGAGTCACTTTGAAATATTTGACAGTTGAAAAAATTGAGAAGCACTATTCATATATACTTTAAAATCTAATGGGGTCCAAGCGATTATTAGATATACACATTTGCAAAATTGAAAAGAATCGAATGAGTACTTTAGTCTTAAATTGATAAATTAAAATAAACACGTCGTACATATCTAGCACATATAGTACACAGCACACACACACAGATACATTGTGATGAAACTTTCAGAATTCAATCTCAGCATGATATGTATTTGTTGATAATCTATGATAAAAAATAGCCTTAAAAATTGCGAAATCATAACTGCCCACAATATCCTCTTGGGGTAGTGAGGTAAAAAAGAGGGAAAGGAAGGTTGTTGCTGTCTCAGTCTCGAACTGAACAAAGCAGGATCCAGCTACCGTAAACCTCGAAGGTTCTTTGATATGGCATTTATATATTTTATTTTATAATATCCAAAAATACATACATTCTTAAAAAAAACATTATAAATTTGACAAACACTTTGGATGAATGAACTCGGGCATGATTAGTTCTGCAGAGAGGCATACTGAAACTTATAGTTATCATGGTATTATACGAAAGGGACAATTAAAGTAAAAAAAGTTATAGAATACATAATTTCACGTTACTAAAATGTAATATAAAATATAGGAATTTATGAAACTATTTTTTAACACCACGCTTTTATTAAAATCAACAGAGCGAATGTGTCTTTTTTGCAAATTGTGATTAAAAACTCATTTGAAAATCAGTATTATAAAACTCTGTGTATTTTACTTGAATGTGGTTACCTATAATCAACCCCACATAAATGTGTACCGACTTCTTTCGCTCGCCTTAAAACAATAAATTTTAATTTAAAAAATCTGTAATTCACTGCGATTCGCCGAAAACAATTACTAATATTTGAGTCGGAAATTCCATCATTATAAATCATAAAAGAATTTAGATTTTGGCAAAAGAAAAGCAATTTGAAAAACAAAATTCGTTTCATAATTATATATGTTACGGTCAATGTAGTGAATAAGGCTAGTATTAATAAGAATTAGGGGTAAGTTTTAATAATTAGCGCTTCATAATAGAGTCAATGTCATGAAACAGAAGAAATTATCAGTTTTACCGGTTATTTAATTTAATTATTGTTAAAACGTTAAACGTAAAAGTAATGAATTACAGATTATATAAATATTTTTGTCTTGTAAAAAAATATTTGATTGTAAGATAATAAGTACATATATTTTTATAAAAGGTTATAATAAATTTTAATACTACTGTTAGCAATGATTTTATTAATAATCGATTAGGTTAGCAATGAAGAATTTCGGGTATAGTTGTCTAAAAGATTGGTCTGGATTGGACAAGTCGTCAGATCGGGAGAATAAAGAATCATAAAACGCATCCTGCGAGCAATAGACCTCTGGGAAGACCAAGGCAGAGGTTAATGGCCAATGTTCCCGAGATCTGAATGTGTTGAATGTTTGTGGTGAATAGGAGTGCGCTGTTTAGGAGATTAAAGTTCCAATGGCCGTACCGAGTTGTACGGCTTTCGTAAGTAAGTAAATAAGATAAAGTTAGCGTGTAATCATCGTGACTCGCGCGAGCGAGTTGCATTTTAAATTTATATCTAAACAAGTTAACCGAAATATTTTAGTGTTAGGAAAACTAGTACTACGTTTATCTTCTTCTTCTCCTGGTGCCCTGTCAGGAGTCCCCGACTTCTGAAGCCCGTCCATTGCCTGATATTACGCAGTCAGGACATCTGTCTCCTTCCAGACCCTCGATGACCGTCTATTTTGCCTTCCAGTATTGATTGGAGAAAGTGGTAATTTTCTCCCCTCATTATATGGCCCAGATATGCCATCTTGCGGACCTTTATTGTATGCAAGAGTTGCCTGGTTGTCTTGGTCGACTTAAGACTTCTAAATTTGTAACCAGGGGGGCAAGTTTTACAATCACGAACTGTAACAGCTGTATGATGATCACGGGATTTTTTAGGATTGAGAGACTTAAGAGATGGACTGGACACGTGGATAGATTTCTCCCTCATAGATCAGTGGGTGCGAGGCGTAGAGCGAGACCCAAGCTGATCTGGATGGACTGCGTCCAGGAGGACCTGGACTATTTGGGCGTGGTCAATTGGAGACACGGAGTCGCTGACAGATCGGAATAGCAAAGACTTCTTTTGAAAGCCAGGTCCCACTTTGGGATGTGGAGCTGATGATGATGATGATCTTATGAAAACTGGGGGGCAAGTCTGGTATAATCGGCGAAATCAAAACCCTCAGGATTACCCATATCATGGATATTATTATTATATGGAGTTCTACAATATCTTTAGATGTCATAGAACTCCATAATGATAATTATATCCATGATATGGGTAATCACTAGGGTTTTGATTTTGCCCGTCCGACCAGACTTGCTCCCCAGATTTGTCCAAGGGATTTTGAGCATTCTGCGATGCAACCACATTTCAAAAGCTTCCAACCTATTCATAGTATTAACCTTCAGCGTTCTTCAGTCTCACAGCCATATAACAACACAGATCATACATAACATTTTATCATCCTCTGTGGAATGCCATTGTAAATTAAAGTTTAAGTAACGACGTTGCTGATGATGGACGAAAGTCCGAAAACGTTACAATAATTAATTTATAAAAGTAAATTTATTGAGTGGAAGTAAAACTATAGTGAATTAAATTTATCATGGATATGAGAGAATAATATTTTATTAATAACTGTGGTACTGTCCCAAATTTACTTCAGACCCAAATTGCTTAGGTATGCTGGAAGAAATCGCGTGAACCCGCGTCTATGCAATTTCTTTTACAAAAATTTAATAAATCAATAAATGTGCTGAATTTATCACTTCAATAATTTTTGTAAGTTTGTGTTTATAAAATAACCGGTAATTATTAATAATTCCCTAATTTATTACACTGACCGTAACATTGTGTACTCGTATAATCTACGTAGGTAAAACAGGCACGATTTTATGGGAAAAATCTTAATTAAAATGGATTTGCGTTAGTCATAATTAAAATAATGTTACTCTTGTCATAATTGCAATACAAATTAACGCTGTGTGAATAATAATGACTAGTATTATTTAGTGCTACAAAATTAATGCTAGCTACAAAACTAGTTGGCTGAACACTAGCCACGTTGTTAATGCTAGTGGAAAACAATTCGTTTTGGTTGTATGAATATTGAATAAGTAATCATGTTGATTAATTTGAAGTGAGAGCATTGTATGAATTGTTATGAAATTTCATAATAACTAGATGCACGAAACACATGAGATTCAACTGTCGGTGAATGTATAGTTGAAGAATACGTTCCGAACAATGAACCCTAAAATCCAATTTATGAAATGTTATAAGATAGATATTGTTATATTGTTATGTATACTGAGTATATACGTTGGAAAGACCATAGATCAAATTTTAATGTCAAACTGCTACATAACATAAATGACAACAACGGGTGTGCATATTATGGTGGAAATAATATTGGAATAACAATATATCAAAATTTACTGTATCGGTTTATACTTTTGTGTTTCAGATATTAGTAACTATGTAATATTGTAATTTGTTGTGTTGTGTTGTGATGTCTGGTGTCCGCTCTAATATTTTATTTTTTTTGGAAAAGATAAAATACATAACTATGTAAAACCAAAATGTCAAATATTTGGCTTGGTAAAATTGTAAACTGCTAGCCCTAGAACAGGGTAACCTAGTTGGACAGCAGTAATCTTATCAGTTAATATATATATATATATATATGTATATATATATATATATATATATATATATATATATATATATATATATATATATATATATATATATATATATATATATATATATATATATATATATATATATATATATATATATATATATATATACATATATATATATATATATATTAAAACAACCAAATACTGAACTAATAAACCCTGACGGCGGTACTAATAACGAAAAAGTAGCGAGGTTGAACTATGGAATAGAGTGACTAAAACCTAACGGCCAAAAATCTTACTAATAACCAAGTTTTAAAACTTCTATTTTATTCCATGGTTTATATCACCATGGTAACGCTAAACCATCCGGTCCCCTAGTTTAGTGGTGGAATAGCAATAGTGAATTCGTGAGCTGTCAAGTAAAATAGACCGCGCGTATTGTATTTTGTCATTTTTAAAGAAATGCTTTTTTCAATTATGGACAACAATCTGTATGATTATAGAATCGGCGATTTTGAAAGATCGTTTCAAGAAATTGAGCAGGTGGAAAGTTTTTTGATGATGCAAAATTTATAAGGTGTGTTCATAGGTGCGTTGTAATCCGTTTGTTGATTACGACGACATTAATTTTAGAAGAAAGTACAGATTTTCAAAGGCAGGAGTTAGACATCTCGTAGATTTATTTGGAAGAAGGCAAATAAATGAAGATATTTATTTTCCATTGACAATTGTTTTAAAATAAACGTAATAAGTTATGTTGAAATAAGTTAAATTATTGGGAATTCAACCAAAACGTGACGATACATAAACAGTAAACCGCCAAAACCAACAGTAAACAAACAAACAATGACAAACATAGAAATACGATGATTCTCGATAGATGTCATAAATGACGGCTAATAAAGTCATAGAGAATGAACAAAAAATAGCATAAAGTAGAGAAAAAATCCGAAATTCCCGTTAAATGGCTGCGTTCACACAACATTCATTCCGTATTCCATGGTTTACTTAGTCCTTGTACATTTTTACATTATTAGTAAGAACCCACTAAACCACGAATTAGTGCCTAATACGTGGTTTACGTAGTGCGAGGTTTAGTTGGCTAAAACGAGTTTTAACGAAAATGTTATTAGTACCGCTGTGAGGGTTTCGATGGTTGACTATTATGTTATATTAAAAATGTTGCTAACGTTTCCATAGCGTTCCGTGGCAAAATTGGAAGGTCTCGATTGGAAGGGTTTTTGCGGAGGAAAGTAGTGGACTGTATAAATGACAAGATGGAACAGGGAGGGAGTTGCCAAGCGACCTACTTGTGATCCCGAAATTCACTGACTGGTGTTGGCCAACCGGTTGACTTCTTCTTGACGATCTCTCTAATCCACAATGATGATAACAAGATAAGTTTTATTTCATAGAATAGATAAATTTTCACAAAGAAAGAAAACATAAAACAATTACTTGACACTCGGGGTCAAAATATGTCACACATCTCGTAACGAAAAATACTGTCACTGACCGATCGCAAGGACATCGATGAACTGTTTATGGGATGGGATGGAGCGGGGAGGGAGGGGAATTAGGAACCACTAATCCGAGTGTGGCGCTAACAAATGTCATTATATAAAAAAAAAGATATTGTGTATTCTGCAATACAAATTGTATGAAACGATGTCGTCACTCATTCTTTACAAAAATGTTGAGTTTAATATACTCGTTAGACGGCTCTGCATTTGTATTGGTATGTCTTAGTAATAGTAACTCAAATATTACAATTATATCCACATTGTGCAGGTGGATAATAAATTGTTTATAAACGAAATTGGCGACCTTGATATTTTCCATCTGTTAAGAAAAAAATTAGAAAAGAGATCCCTATGATAAGATAGGTTTAGTTTTCTCACTTTTTAAAATATTTTGTGACTTTATTTCTA
Source organism: Molanna angustata (assembly GCA_963576475.1). Lineage (NCBI taxonomy): Eukaryota > Metazoa > Arthropoda > Insecta > Trichoptera > Molannidae > Molanna > Molanna angustata. The sequence continues at coordinate 25,135,818 of OY754975.1, forward strand.
TTTTATAGCTTTATTTTTATTATTTATATATTTTTTTATCTTTTATTTGTGCTAATATTTCATCTTCTGAAACTTTATATACTATCTTCCTCCCTATTTTCCCTTTGTCCTCGTTTCTTGCTCCCAATCTATTTTTTCCCGTTCTATTTTTTGTTGAAATGAAATAATGTTATAATTTATTCAAATATGAGTCGAGATTTTTATTTTTGTTAAATGTAAAATTCAATGAATCATTGTTTTTTAGGTCTACTCACATTTTAAAAATAAATAAAAAAAGATCCGCTCTGATGGGTACTAATAAACACATGAGTATTAACACATTAAGTCAAAGAGCCCTAAAGCCTTGTAAAGTGACAAAGAGAACCGACTGTGAGAAAACAGTATAACTAAAATGACTTATATTTTTGAATCACGGACCATTGATAAAACATGCCGAAATAGGAATTTTTGGCTGAGGAATCAAATCTAAAACTAACAAACTGTCGAAAATAACGAATATAGAGCTATCTCAGACCCATTCAAGAAACTATTTTCTAAGAATCTTTTTGATATTTTCATATAAAATAAGACAATGTTCGCATATTGTCCTTTGAATGTTCGTAAAGAATCTTTATGGATGTTGGTTTGGTTCTGTCGTAAGATGGAAACGCCTCGTCTTGAAGGATACAATACTTAAGCAATATCTCTACAGTTTTCATAGTACTTTATACTAACATTCAAGGTTCTGGTATTGACTTGTAGGACACATTAAAGATATCTTACGTGACGTTCAAGAAGTTCGTGGTGCATTTGATGTCCTTTGCTTCTTCATCTCTTGTTTATTTTGGTGAACGGTTCCACTTTTGTAAATATAGGGTGCCTCTATTTTTTGTTTTTTAATATATCGGGTAGTTTAACATTTTTGGATTGCGTTGTGATAATATTAAAATTTTTGACATAAAATAAATGTTATAAAAAGTTTGTTACAGTTAAAAAAAATCACATATATCTATAGCGTTAAGTAATGGTGGTCGGTTTTTGTTTTTCGTATCAACGTAGTTTTTAAAAATAAATGTTCATATAAAAATAATTATTTTGATTTACAACATACTTAATTCAGCTGCTTGAGCTATTTTTTCTGAAAATAAATATCAAATTTTTGAACTCATCAGTACAAAAATATATTTTAAACATTAAGAAATAAATATTTAGTCAATATCTCAACAGAGACGAAACGTAGAAATGTTCAAAGTCATCATGTTCAAAGGAAATCATTCTATGATTTATTGATAATTTATTCAATTTTTATTTATCGACAATTGTTATCGTAGCTAATAAGCTCACAAAAAGATAAATTACTATTATTTTTTCTTAAAAATATTACTAAACATTTAAAATAAAAATGTTTATAACTTAATTCCACTGTTGACTACAACCGGTTTCATGCTAAGCACATTTTCAAGTAGTTTATGAAAATGTGCTTAGCATGAAATCGGTTGTAGTCTTAATAAACAGTGCAATTAACTTACTTATAAACGTTTTTTTAATTTTAATTTTTATTAAAAACTTTAAGAAATTTTAATGGAATTCCATCGAGAACTATGGATCAAAAAAATTAAATCTATATTCAACTGTCAAACTTAAAAAATATTTTTTTTGTATTGCTTCTTGTTTTAATATTTTTGTTAATCAAATAAAACACACCTTTGTGTAAACAATAAAGTTTAAGGTTTTATTCAATATGTTATATTTAAATTAAGTAACAAAAAAAATAACCACAAAGTCAAAAAATAATCGTTTTATCGAAGATGTAAATATTCTCTCTATGGAATTATTTTCATTCGGAAATATTTTTTTTTTCAATTCACGTTTCATCTAAATAGAAACGTACATAAATGTAATATCAAATAAAATAAACTGTCATTTTTGTCGTATCGGAATTATAAAATGAAATTTATAGTTGAATGTTGAATCATGAAAGTATAGCCGGGGTGAATTTTATGAATAAAGTAGGTAAGCCGGTAATATTTTCATTTAATGAAAGTTAATCCGTTGAATATATTCGATATTCTTTTGGATATCGATGTTTAAAAATGGAATCGAATCAAAATTCTGCGCTTCGTATATTTTTTCAATAATATTATATTGTTCGAAAGCGTAACTTGCTTTTAAAATGTGAATATCAATCCGGGAACATTTTGACAGTAGTAGCACTCGGGTCATAGAATAAACAAGAACTGGGGATGAAATTTAAAAAAATACATAGTTCGAATTTTCCAAATTCATAACATTGCCCCCAGGATTAATATTGTGGATACCTTCAAAAGCTTTGTCAAATTCTTTGTCGTAAACCGACTTTAATTTTGATTATACAACCATTTACTTAATATAATTTTGAATGAAACACACTTTAATTTTTAATTTTATTTCAACTACATCAGCGTGTTCACGCAAAGATAAAATGAACGGTCATTTCTGAAATATCTAGTACTTATTTGACTTTTTATGCTTCTCTCCGCCATCGCTTGCGTCATATTTCGGTTATTCAAAGCACCGGTTCCCATCCAGTCAGCCAGTTTACGGCCTCCGGGGTTGCGTCATGGATATCCATCCCCCCCCCGGATATCTCTTCGTCAGGCACTGCTCTATCAGGTATTGGACAGTCTGGTTAGTTGCTCCACAGTCACACTCCGGAGAATCTCTTTTGCTCCATTTCCACATGAGGTGATTGCAGCGCCCCTGTCCTGTGCGGATTCTATTTTGCTGGAGGTTGAAGCCCGAGACCTTCAAGGTGGGATCCTGAATGATGTTCTCATGTCTGTCCATATCTAGTAAATATAATTAAAAACAAAACTAATTGTTTTTTTTATATTTAAAAAAAAATGGAATTCCAATTCCACGAGTTCTTGCACTCTGGCAAAGAGAAATATGTTTTTTCTTACTGTGCATCTTTTTCTATATTTTTTGATTGTTTTTTTATATATGTATGTATTATTAATTCAATTAAATAAAAAAAAAATAGAGCAAAAGCCTCCATATTTCATAATCTCCAATTATTCAGATTTCGTACATTAATATCTTTCGAAATCTCATTTATATGATCCTGCTAACTTGGCCCCTACTTCTCATTCCACCTTTTTGAGTCTTGTATACTTTCTTTGTCAGGCGTTCATCGTTCATTCTCTCTACATGTGTCTAAACCATCGCATAGTATTTATCTTCATTCTACTCACAATATCTTTTTCAATCTTGCGTTCCCGTCTTCCTTATTACTTATACCTACTATTATATATTGTTTTGTCACACATTCGTCTTAGGGACTTCAAATGAACAGCGTTAATTTTATTTTCATGTGTCTTATGCCATGTCCATGTCTCACTTGCATACATTATTGTTGGGACGACTATTGCATTATGCACAGCGAGCTTTGCTGGCCTTGAGATAATTGGGTCAGCCTTTTACAGATCTCAATGCTCCATTCACTCTATTACCTGCCGTTACTCTCCTTTCAATATCTTTTTACAGTATTCAATCACGCTGAAACATGATTCCTAAGCAAAATTCTCATCCACTTGTCGTAATTCTACATTCTCCACTCGTATCTGTGAGCGAAAGTAAGGTTGTATACCAGACAGAAACACGTTTATTAATTGGGTCAGCCACTATTGTTCTTAATGCACCATTCACTCTATTTGCTGCCGTTACCCTTCCTCTTATATCGTTTTTCAATTTCCATCATGCTGAAACTTACTACCTAAATACAAATATTTATCCACTTGTTCTAGTAATTCATTATCGTATTTTCTATTCTGTTCTTCATTCGCTTTTTTAAATTACCATCACTTTAGACTTAGCTCCATCCATTTTTAGTCCATTTTGGATGACATCCATCGAATACAATTAATTACATAAAAATCTTGTATTATAGTTCAGCGTACTAACCGCCCTGCAGCTGACCAATCTTTAACACAATTAACAACCCATCTTAAATACGATTCATACGAAGATTTCGACTGGCTATTTTGAGCTATCGAGTGAATTAAGTAGATGGTTTTGAACTGTGACACTCGATATAAAGTATCAGTCGGCATAATAATGGTTCGTACAGTAGAATAAGTGAAATTACACCCATTCACCGTAATAATTATGGCATATTCTTGTAGACGACGTGAATGCATCTCGTGCCCTCCAATTTTACGTTCACAATGGAGTCTACAGCTACTCCATGTTCTGCATATTATGGGTATGACTATCTGTACATATGTACAACTACCACTACACAAGGCAGTGTATAATATCCCGGACTTCTCCAGCGAGGGGCGAATGGAAGAAATGAAAGCCCGAAATGATTACGCCATAGCTATCCATTAAAACACTCATTTTAACACGCTTTAATATCCTAACTGGCTTCATACTTTCAGTTCATTTCCTTGTCCCTAATGTTTAGTAGGAAACTTTACCAAAAGACACTCGTTCCAAACCAACAACATGACACGATTCTTTGCTATAAAACGTGACAGTGGAATTCGGCCATTTTAATTCCATCTAATTAATTCAGGATTTATTATTCATTTTTGAGGTACATTTTAAAAAAAAAGATCCTTGAAATAATATTTCAAGGATCTTTAGTTAACACAGCAGATTTTCATAAATGCGATTTCAAATATTTATTTGACTTATAAAAAACACAGTTTAATTCTATGAGTACCTACATAATAATATAATATATAAGAAATACTTATAATGAGTCTAAGCGCTTTTCTATACAAAACCTTCCAAGGCCATAATTATAATATGTGTTTATTTAGAATATTATATGAATTCAATTTTGTGAAATATGTATTTTTTTGAAATAATAATAATAGTTGGTATTCGTGGGTTAGTTGGTTCGATACCTGACTCCTGAGCCAAATGTGTTGGGTTCGATTCGTGGTGGAGACACAGTTTTTTATTGTGTTTTCAGTCTGGATCTGTGAGACGATTGACATTGACAATAATCTACAGAATGTGAATACTCGTTATTAGGTGTGTATTACATTTATCTATTTGACATAGTACCTATAAGTTATTCGCGTCGAGAATTTTAAGCAAAATGCCTACCGTTTTATTTGTAAACGTAATCTATCTATATTACCTACCTGGTAATAGAGCGTGAGGGGGGACTGCTGCCAACGTACCTTTTTTTCAATTTGATGTACCATCATTATTTCTTATCAAATCGTTTTGAAAAAAATAATTTAGATAGTTTGGATATTAATAAACAAAAATGTACCTTAACTTTTTGATAATGTTCTGTATATATTCTTGTATAAAAATAATGTTATACCCCGATTTTCAACGTTTATCATATATTTTTAATAAACTATAATGCGTAGAGTAATATATTTTTTTTAAATTAAAGAAGACAAAAATATCTAGAAAAATATGATGTGACGTTGCATTAATGCTTCAGGTTTAGTAAATAAACCAAAAAAAAATATATTCCATTTAGCGCCATTGCGTAATAAAAGTTTTTTTGGTTTATTTACTTAACCTGATGCGTTAATGCAACGTCATATCATATTTTTCCAGGTATTTTGTTCTTCTTTAATTTATAAAAAAAAATATTGCTCTATACCTTATATTTTTTTAAAAATTTAAGATAAATGTCTAAAATCGGGGTATGCTTATTATTTTTCTACAAGAATATATACAGAACATAATCAAAAAGTTAAGGTATATTTCTCTTTATTAATATGCAAACTACATAACTAGGTTATTTTTTTCAAAATGATTCATATCAAATTGAGAAAATAGGTAGGTTGGCAGCAGTCACCCTCTTTTCGTTTACTTTTAAACCGTGACTATTTTTATTACACTTTTAAATTATTTTAACCGTGACTATTTTATTAGTAAGGCGGATAGATTTTCATATTTGTATAAAATGTAACACAAAATGATATTTTTTTCTAGACACCATATTGTGGAATGCTCTTTTACTAGAGTGAAAAATAAGATGAATGTAGGAAAGAAAACAGACGATGCATTCAGTTAGAAGAACCGAAACGAGTCTCAGAGAGCTCATTTACAAAGAACTTGCTATGTTTAGTTACCTACCTATTTCATTCGCATTTTTCTTGCTCTATACCCAGCCTTGTAACTAGAACTGTTTTTTTTTTATTTTTTCAAATCAAAACACAAATTAGAGGAAATTGGTTGAGTATTTAATCACATTCATGTTGTACAACCAATTTCTTGCTATTGCATAAAGTGATCGCCAAAGGACACAACAGTACGATGTTCAATATTCCGCTACAAATCAGTATGCAAACCAAATTGATGGTCAGCTTATGGGTTAATGCAAACATAATCAAATTAAGACTGATTATTTAATAATTATTCATACTAAGTATAACTTTCTCCTGAAAAATAATGAAAAAAGTAAAATACATTAGTAAAAAGCCTTAACAAAGAAACTATATTCAATTTGTTAACGAAAAGACAAAAAAAAAATAATGAATAATTCCTTATTCTCTAATCTTTGCATTATGGTAGATAATATTAAGGATTTGTTTATTTATTCTTGTTCGTGTCCAACTCTCAGTACTAGATGTGTATAATGAGACACTATAATGGTAGATAATATTTAGGATGTGTTTATTTATTCTTGTTCGTGTCCAACTCTCAGTACTAGATGTGTATAATGAGACACTATAATGGTAGATAATATTTAGGATGTGTTTATTTATTCTTTCTCGTGTCCAACTCTAAGTACTAGATGTGTATAATGAGACACTATAATGGTAGATAATATTTAGGATGTGTTTATTTATTCTTGTTCGTGTCCAACTCTCAGTACTAGATGTGTATAATGAGACACTATAATGGTAGATAATATTTAGGATGTGTTTATTTATTCTTTCTCGTGTCCAACTCTAAGTACTAGATGTGTATAATGAGACACTATAATGGTAGATAATATTTAGGATGTGTTTATTTATTCTTGTTCGTGTCCAACTCTCAGTACTAGATGTGTATAATGAGACACTATAATGGTAGATAATATTTAGGATGTGTTTATTTATTCTTTCTCGTGTCCAACTCTAAGTACTAGTTGTACGAAAGTATTAAGTAGTAATCCATTCTTCTCTCCGTGCTATTCGACGTCGGCTATTACTGTGCTATAGGCCTGAGCTAACCAACAAAATATGCTACATTTTTTATAGGTATAAAATATAGTTAAGCTTTCTTCAAGAACGTAAAATTTTATAAAAGAAACAATGAAGATATAAATGAGACAATATAAGTTTGAGTACGCAAAGGATAACTTTGCCATTAAATAATTTTCTGTAATACGTTTCTTTACTCCGAGGCAAACCGTAGCATTATACAACTTAGTGTTCATGTTAAGGGACATTGGATAACTTTAAGATAAAAGAGAATCTTCTAGACTGAAGTGCTTTCGAATACCCGTTGCAGAGGAGGTTAATTGCAAAAAACGAGAAAATAATATGACTACTATTGAGCTTTTAACGACTTTGATACGATGACCATACTTTACTGAATTCCAAAATTTATTGAATATCAATATACAATTCAAATTAACTGATTCCAAAACACGATAACTAACAAAAATAGTTATATTTAGTATTTTTTTAAGTTTAAGTAAATCCAAATTTCTTATCAAATAGAACACTACGTGATTCTCTATTATTTTTTTGCTTCATTTACACTTAGGTACATATCATCTCATACATGCTGTATTATAATACAGATATCTTACGATTCATTCTTTCAAAATACGAGTATTGATATCAACACTGTAATTCCAGTTTTTCACGATTGACAATTGATTGATTTCTAACGCTAAATTTTTGCTTCTTTTATCTGTTTCTTTAAAAGACGTTCATCGTTAATTCTTTCAATGTGATAAAAACATTTTCTTATTATTATCAGCCATGTTCGTACCACTGCTGGATAAAGGCCTCTTCTAAACTTTTCCACTTCTTTTTGTCTTGAACTGTTTGCTGCCAACCATTACCCGCTTGCCGGACAATGTCATCTGTCCATCTTTTGAGTGATTTTCCTACGCCTCTTTTGTTGGTTCAGAGCCTCCACTTCAAGATTCATCTAGGTGACCATCTGACACTGTCTTTCCTCGCAACGTGACGCTCCCGCCTTGCAAGCGTGGTATTTAAAAGTCATAAACCTTCAAAACAAAAACATCTACGGAGACAAAATGTAGGTACCTAAATATAATTTGATATAACCTTTTCATTCATGTAAAGGCCCCTAAACTCTGAAAGAACACATAAAGAACATTAGAAGCACTTAAAGTGCCAAAGAGAGCTAATTATGAGGAAACAAATGGCTCACCGTTCACTGAAAGTTAAGATAAGAACGAACCGTATTTTTGACAGAAAGTCTCGAAAGCCCTGAAGTTGCTCTTCGTGGCTACAAGGTCCGCATGTCCAATGGGTCTAAAGTAAATTCCCTCGGACATCGTTGTAGAGTTCTCGTCGGAAGTAGACACGGAGAAGTTAGTGTATTCCCATAGGATATGCTCAGAAGTCTTTTCATTATATCATATTATTGAATTTACCTAATAAACCAACATGCTTCAGTGAATACTAAGGCCGGGTTGTTTCAACGAAATTATCAATGATATAATATTAAAAATACTATGATTTTTTAAAATTGATCAAAATTTCGTCATTTAACTGCATTAGATTTCAATGAAACAACCAAAGGTTTTGAACAATTTTATGAAATCAAAGTATTTTAACTATACTATTACTATTATTTGTTCGAGAAACACAGCCTTAGGATTGACAAATATAATTAAAAATTAACTTCCCTTAAAAAATATATTTTATCAACCTCGCGAGGTTTTCAAAAGAATTGTGCCATAAGTTCAAAAATATAAAAATATACATTTCCAAAAGTGGTTTCGAGATATGGTTTCCCGATTCCAAGCGGGGATTCTCTCTTATTAACACTAGAAATTGATGCTTCTGACACAACTGAGAAGAATGAATGGAAATTAAGACTAAGAATATTACTTCCCGGATTTCTTTAGAAGTAGAATCACTTGGAATACTACTTCAAGTTGAACGTCCAAATGAAAATTCAATTTAGAAATACGCTGACAAATATATATTTTCTTCTCGAATCTTCCGAGTGCATCGCGGAAAGAAATGATTCATTTGCGGAATCGATCTTTATCGCTTTGTTCACTGCAAGTCGAGATCTTTTTTTTGAAAAGCCTCGAAATTGGTATGTTGTTAGTCTTTCTTTGAAACTGGCCTAAAACCGAATAGTATTCCTACTCATGTGGAATCATGATTGGAATCAATGGCCAATTAAAGACTATTACCCGTATTCACAGACAAATCATGAGGAAGCCACAAGCCTTCGATGTACCTTGAAGGCGATTTCGTTATTCAGAGTGAATGTGACATTACATAACATGAGAAATCATACATACATACATACATACATACCATCACGCCATATCCCTTACGGGGTAAGCAGAGAGAACCGAGCGCCATACTCCTCTATTTTTACACACATTCCTAGCTTCCTATACATCCATGCATCGTTTCATACATGCTCGTCGATTATTCAAGCTTCTTTTATTTTCTTCTTTCAAAATATCATTCACATGGTCATGCCATCCCTTTCTGGGTCGGCCCCTGCTATTCACTCCATCTCTTACACTCATGTATATTTTTTTGGTCTATTGTTCATCATTCATTCTTTCAATATGTCCAAACCACCCCAAGGAATTCACTTTCATTTTACTTATAATACTCTTCTTCATCTTGCATTCCCTCCTTATGTCGTCATATATCGTTCTATTACATACTCTTCTTAGTGATCTCATATCCACAGCATTTATTCTACTTTCATGCGTCTTTTGCCACGTCCATGTTTCACTGGCATGCATCAAAGTGGGCACTACAGTTGCATTATGTACGGCAATTTTGGCTTCCTTTGAGCTGCTTGGATCTGACATTACTGGTCTGAGAGCTCCGTTTATTCTATTACCTGCCATAACTCTTCTTTCAATGTCTTTATCACGTCTTCCATTCCGTTCAAACATACTCCGCAACTATAAATATTCCTCTGCTTGTTATAGCCATTTGTTCTCTACTTTTATTCTACACGGAGTTTTACTTTCAGTTTTTTCGAATACCAATATCTTAGATTTACTCACATTCATTCTCAGTCTGTTCTGCAGGCATCCTTCATACACTTTATTCACTAAATACTGTAACTCATCCGCACATTCAGCAATCACCACTTTATCATCTGCATACATCAAATCACGTACATTTACAGAATTTAGTGTCAGGCCGTGTAACATGAGAAATCTAAATGAATTATCTTGACATTTTGTTATACAAATATAAATAAAATGTTTGTTCTAGGTATGCGCATCCTGCTTCTTTGAAAGTGCGTATAATCTTTCAAGTGTCAAATTATAATACAAAAGGAGAGCGGAGAAAAAAGATTTTAAAATACATACGAGGGAACGAGTGAAGAATACTTTGATTCTTTCTGTAAAATATTATTTATAAAACGAATATTATATAGCTAACGAAAAAGTGCATATTTTGACGTTTAATTAGTGCAAAATTTGTAAGAAAATTAACGAAAAAATAAAAAATTACACAATAAAACATCAAAAGCCGATTTTTTATTTGCCTCAGTAACTCACTGTTCAATAAAGCGATATGCACAGTTTTTAACCTTTAAGGTTTTCTAGTTTATGATGATTAAAAAATACCCACATACATACAAACAATATTCTACAATTTTATGGTAGGCATATATCGCATTGTTTTCTTATTGGGTACCCAACCAATAGAATATTGAAAAATTTAAAAAGATAACCTCCAGAATTTTGTCGTAATGGGAGGCGTGGAGGATAGAAGATCCAAAAGTCGCACACCGCCCCGATAGAGCGATCTTGTCAAGTCCGCTACAGGAACTTCTATCACTGAAACGCATCGATCTGCCCAAGACCGTACTACATACATGAGGCGGATCATTAGATGTGAGTACCTATCATTGTCAGAGATAGAATGTTCTATCGGTTGTCAAAAGCAACGGGTAAATAACGGGTTTTTGTATGAAAAAAAAATGTATCAGTATCTTCAAGACCAAGTTACGTTGAGGGCCTGAGGTCTCCTCAATACTCATTATTGACTCTGAATACGAGTATGTATTTCATGCAATTTATTTCTTTACATTTTACGTTGCACTACATATAATATTAATAAGAAAGGAGGCAAATAGATGGGTCGATGGCAGAGCGGTTAGCACGCTGGGCTAGTAATCCAGTGGTCGCGAGTTCGAATCCGAAAAAAAATCATTATTTTGTCATAGCATGGTTTCACTGTCCCGTTTGTCATTATTTCTCAGGCAAATAACAGTAACAGGTACTATGTCAAATTTTAATTTAACATGCTCCCAATAACAAGTTACCACATTTGGAGACATATAATATTTATCGTCTCACAGATCCAGACTGCAAACACAATCAAAAACTGTGTCTCCACCGGGAATCGAACCCAGGCTCAGCTATCAGACATCCAACCAACTGAGCTACGAAGTCGACTATCAAACATTTACTACAAATAAAAATAAAAATGGATGATATTCAGATTCCTTTAAGCGCCTTGTAAAATATAATTCCTGATCTAGCAGTCTTTTCTCGTGGTGTTTGATTCCTTATTTTCTTTAAATTAAATGAGGGTGTTATTGTATACAGATATATAGGGGTGGGGAGAGAATATAGATATATTAACAGATGCCATATCACTACCTACTTCTTTCCACTCCTTACTCCTGTACCGAGTCGTAATACATATTTCGAAGTTAAAGGGATTTAGAATTCCGGAATTGATTTGTTCGGGAACTTGCAGAGGTGGACAAGGTATGGGGGAACGGGAAAACAGGTTGGAATTCAGAATTTATTTTGTATACAAAAAATACGTTTGCCGATATGTATTATTTGTTTGTTTAAAACGAAATTGGTATAGAATTTTGTTCCTACTAAGGTGTTGTTAAATAAATTGTCATTTACTAGCTTTTATGGCATGATTAGATTTTAGTCGATAAAAGCCTGTTGTTCAGTATATTAACATTCTTTTTTCTTCACTGTCGGTCTTCGTTGATCAGTTGGTTAGTTATCTTGCTGCTGATCCAAAGGTCCCGGTTTGTCTGTGTCTCCACCGGGATTCCCGGAGTTGTTAATTGTGTTTTCAGTCAATGAAATTGGATGCGTGTGAAATTAATATATGACATAGTACCTACCTGCTAATTATCCGAGAAACAATTTTAAATAAACAAATAAATAAAATAATGCTAGCCCAATATTTTTACATCTCCCATTGCTTGATTACGCTGATTTACAATCTCTCAAAGTATGATTAATATACTTCGTTAGCCAAAAATACGAGATCATCGTTACATTCATAAATGCGGCCAATACAAGATCAATGATATTGTCATTACTTGAAATTGGTTACAGTATTATTGTACAGTACTAGTTCATAGCTACATATTGGGGAATCAAACCCGAGTAGAATTCGTTTGAATTGATTCATATAAAACTAAATGATCACAAAAACACCGCATACACATATGTTACCCATTGAAGTGCAGGAATGACTGGATTCCTGATCATATAAAGCCTCTGTTTCATTAACCGCTTTACAAAATTATTAATAACCCCCAATGGAATTTTATGTATATACACGTTATATAAGAACAAAACGCTCTACAAAAATGGTACATTTTAACGAATTATTACAATATCACCAAGAAAGAGCACACACGACAGAATACATTAAGTGTGAAAGATATCATACAATAATAGACACACACTGCAGACATATTTTCTCTTTTACTCCAGTTCAATCACATTATAATTATCTCTCACACCAAATAATGACTGTGAAAGAGACGAAATTACATGACTTGATTACTCTCTCGTTTTCTCCAAATAAATATCGAAAAATATTGAATAATTAAGTTATTGAATAAATATGCAGATGCAGAATGCATGATAGGTATATCTGGTAGTTCCTTCACAGTTCTAGAGTAACTTTTACATGTTTTCATCATGAAATATGGTATTTTGACTACGACAATACGTCCGAATACTACAACATCTTGCGTGCAACTAAAGTGCGGTAAGAATTACGTGAGTTTTGCGCCTTACTTTTTGTTTAGGTACCGAATTTATACAATAGTAACGTATCTATTATTTAAATATATTATTTTTAAATTACCCCTATACACCAAAATATCTAAAAAAATAACGCCATTTTCTTGTCTTTTATATAAAATTGATTAAAATAAATAAATAAATTGGTACAAAACTGACATCTTATGAACGCTCTTTGAATAATTCCGTATATTTAAAATTGTCTTGTTTATCCTGGGCGGTCAGATCGTTTCAATCTAAACGTTGGTTTTCCCTGCCTTCGATAATATGCATCGTGTATATCGATTTCACATTGGTTCACTGAAGTTTTCAATTAATCAAATTAGCATACGGCTCGTTTGGAACCCCCTGAACCCCTCCCCCCACACACACACCAAGTATCAGCTTAACATTTGACCGTTCAAACCGCCGCAATTGATACTCGATATCAATATGCGATATTACGTATAATGCACATTCACTAAACTGATGTGGAATAATTCATATAGTTAAGCTCAAAGTTACTGAAGGTCTCATTATAATGATATTATTTAGATTAGATGGTTATTTGCATGGAATAATACTATTGACGTTTTGGGATAACATTAATAATTTTGATGCTAAATTCTATGAACACTTTGCATAGCTATTATTATTTGAGCAAGCTGTATTAGTTATATTTCAATATTGATCAACTGTGTATATTTATCAAAAGATTTTTACTGGCGTCGATCACCAGCGTCGATTTTTAGATGTTGCATAATTCGATAGAAACTTTGAAAAAACTGTATTTTTATATTACTTCTCGGGCAACTAACAGGTACCATGTCAGATATCAATTTAACACGCACCCAATAACAAGTTGCCACATTCTGCAGATATACGATGTTAATCTTCTCACAGGTCCAGAATGAAAACACAATTAGAATTGTGTCTCCACCGGGATTCGAACCCGGGATCTTTGTATCAGCATGAGAATGAGTATTTATTTATTTATTTAATTTATCAAATTTATTTAATTTATTTAATTTATTTAATTTATTTTATTTATTGAATTTATTTTATCTATTTAATTTATTTAATTTATTTAATTAATTTCATTTATTTAATTTATTTAATTTATTTTATTAATTTAATTTATTTAATTTATTTAATTTATTGAATTTATTTTATTTGTTTTATTTATTTAATATATTTAATTTATTTAATTTATTTAATTTATTTAATTTATTTTATTTTGGGAAACAATACAGCCATTACATATTTTACATTAATAATAAAATAGTAATCAGGAAAGTAAGCCAATAAGTAAGCCAAGTATGAGAATGTATACCCTTAAGAGGGCATATAAAGCTAGTGACCGAAAACATGATATGCAGGTATATTAAAACTGCATAATGTACTATGAAGTTACACGTTAGTAAGGGTAACTATCGCGTGTGTTGAAAAGGGTTCATACGTGATTTAAATATCCCTAAATTAGTTGTTTTTTATTGCATTTTGAGAACAAACCTTACGTGAAATGAAAAAAATTTATCGGTCAATTCACTTTGATTGTATTGCACTCTTTAAGCATATAAAAGATTTATTTCTTTACGACACATAGTTATGGAGTTATTAAAAAAAACTGTAATAAATGATATATTAATTTAATATATTTTTCGGGGAATTTATTATTGAATTCCAAAATTGTGTGGCTAACCTTCACTAGAGAAGTGTTGAAAATACTTTTGGTATTTAAAAAAAAAACACTGTTTTAACATATTCGAGAAATTAGATTTCAAATTGGGATGTTTAAAATGAACGGATGTTTATTTGATTTTACAAAAAAAGTAAAAACATTAAAACGTATCGGTCCAGTGTAAAGATATTTAAAATACAAATCATTTAAAACAAAAATATTCATATTTCTAATCCTCATATTTTTGTTGAAGACGTAACTTTAAAGAGTACTGCGTAATGAGCATTCACAAAGTATCTTGGAGCCTATACCGTCGCCTGTCGCCTTAACGACGAAGTAACTAAGAAAGAAATATCTATGCCTAACGCATCAAATAAAAAATATTTGTGTATTGTCGTTTATTTTATATATTCTAAAAGTTGCACACTTATCAAAATCACTTTGAATAGTTTATAAAAAAATGCAATTTATTATTTGTAAGGTTAGAGCATCGAGAAACATCCAATAGATAATATGAAGCAATAATATGAATACTTTTTTTTTATAGGAAACTTATCAGCGTATGGTTAACTCGTGTCTCGTTTTTACTTTCATAAAGTAATGCACATCTGTCGCTGGGTACCCCACATTGAAAGATATGCCGTGATGGTGTGTATGATAGAAGTGCAAGAGACAGATTGGAGTAGGTGCATAGCAGAAGACAGGATGAGTTGTAGTCGAAGAATAATGGAGGCTAAGGCTTGATATGAACTGAAGATACAACCATCGAATGAAGAAATAACATAATATAATTAAGAACGAATTAGAGTTTGTAATTAAATAAAAAATAATTAAAAATAGAAGGCAGTTCGGTCCTGGTGGGTGCCGTGTAATATCGCTGGAGTACACACAAATGGCACCGGGCGGAGAATAAGAAGAAGTGGAAATAAACAAACAGCCTGCAGTCTGTGGTGGAAATCTGTTTCCAATTTCAGATAAGCTCTTCGTTTCAATTCATATTTTCTTATTCTGTTATATGAACAGCTTCTTCTATCTTGTCTACCTACATAATTCTACCTGACTATCTATATATGTGGGTATTACACCAGATACTTTGATTAGTACAAGATGAACTACGAGTATGTATGTATATTTGTTTTTCCTTACAATATTCACAGTTTGCAAAAGTATATTAGATATACCTATTGAATATTTTTAAGTTGCATATACGCAAACATTGGTTATTTTTCCTGTTGGGAGTCAATGATATTTTTTTACAAATTTTTAAAATCTCGTGTTGTCGTAGTTTTTGGTATTTCGTCGAAGTTTAGTAATTCTTGTCTAGTATTGGGTGAATGTGACTTGCTGGTTGTCGTTCGGTGGTTTGAGGTTATAAAGATAAGAGGTTATGTAGGTTATCTGCTTCATTATTCAGATGACACTGTTTTACTTGCAGATAGTGCTGAGGACCTACAACAACTCATAAATAAAATCAACTCCGCTGGTGAACGCTTCGGTTTGAATATGAATATCAGTAAGACCAAAATGATGATTTTTAGTCGGGAGAGCCACTCAAATGTACGCCTCAATTTGGGCGGTGTTGACATTGAAAGAGTGAAACGATTCGGCAGTATTATTACCGAAAACCAAGACCCTGATATTGAAATAAAATGCAGAATAGAAGCGGCCCGTAATTCTTTTATTAAAATGAGAAATCTCCTCTGTAACGACGACCTGCTTCATTGATTTGAAGTCAATTTACAATACATACTTGTTTTTCCAATATTTAATTACCTATTAATTATAATTCTATTGTTTCTTTCGTTAGCCCTCCTTCGTCCAGTAATGGAAATAGGCAATAAAATGAGTAAAATATTAAAGGAATTAAATACGTAGAGTATTATGGAGTTCTAAAGTTTGAACACTGTTTCAATGGGTGATATCGTAATTATATATTTTTTATTGTACCTACCTATTTTTTGATGGCAGTAGTAAGTATATTATTTATTTTTAGTTTCGTATAAATAAATTATAATTTTGCATCAAGGAAACATAAAGCATTTCATAGCCTGAATGTTCGCTTTGTGCACGATTATGACATTAAAGGCATTATGATGTGAGAAAATTTAAAATAATAAGCAGGTAGCTTACATATGATTTTAGTATTAAGTCATTGCTTTAAAATTAAGCTTATACACATGCATGTTCGTTTATGTAATGACTTATTCCCAACATTTATTTTAATAATTTAATACGGGAATCTTATTTTTCTTATTACACATTGGTAAGTTGAATGAAATTGAAATTAGATAATTAACACGCCACTTGCACGGGATGTAAAGAAGAAATAAATATCTCTTTTTGAAGTGTCAATAGTTATTTAATACGATTGGTTTTGGATTACTACCAATGCAAAAGTTGTAAATGAAACTGATGACTTAGACATTTTCCACCTGTCAAAATCAAATTTTAGAAAAAAAACCCTTTCGATTAGGTAGAGGTAGTTATTTTTCTCACTTTTTAAAAATATCTTTTGTTACTTTTTTTATATTTTCATTTTTCTTATTTTTTTTTACTTGTACCTACTATTCTTTCATGATCTTACACACCTACAAACTCATACACCACATACAACCATACACACATAAACTTTCCTCCTCCCTGTTTTCCCCCGTTTCCTCGTTTTTGCTCTCTTCTCCGTTTTTTTCCCTTATAATTACTGTTGCAATAAAATAATACGATAATTAACACAATTTAATATTCAAAGGCGAGTCGATGTTTTACGTGTACTCACCGATGACAGGTCGTAAGCCCTGTGGGTGCCTTGATTTCTCGGTTCTCCTATGATAATCCGACATCGTCTTTATTGAGATAATAACAATAATAATAAAATACGTTGATTATGCAAAAAAAAATATGTTCACATAATATGGCGGATTTATTACCTGTAGGCAATTTCTACCAGTCAACCACACTAGTAAATACATTAGTATATGCAAGTACAAAAATACATATAGCAAAAAAAAAATAATACGAATAGGTATACATGATAATGGGAAAGAAAAAAAATATAAAATTTTATATAAAAAACATAAATTAAAATAATAATGATAATGTCCAAAACTAGGAAAAGGATGGGTTGGGAGGAATTATAGATATGAGATAACCATATAATTTGTATAAACAAAAGGGAAAAAAATCATATATTAAAATAAAAAATTAAATAAAAAATCATATGCAATCTTAAATTATTTGATTTAAATACCTCCATGAAATGTTTCCTTGATTTTCAAACTGTGTTATTTAACAACAAGCCTTGTTAGGTATTCACCTATCATAGCACCTTCCTTATATTTTAGTTTCACTAATACGAAAATATCAAAAGGATTGTGTATTGAGAATATGGTTGTATGTTGAATTGATATAGGTAAGGGTCTTAAATTATTGCTTTGTATGGGATTTTGTTTAAGAACGGTTTATTATGGAACCGTCTAGAATACAATGGAGTGTTCATTGTATAATATTGTTACATAATATGTGTATACGGTGGGTATAATTTGTGTCACGAACAAGCTGCCACGATTACAGATTACACACCTATATTGTATGTACAGATACCGACCCTATATTTGACCCTATTCAAAATACCTATAGCTTTACGAAATGTTATTATTAGACCAGTCATTTTTAAATATCACCCTCGAAATATCAATACGTTTCAGATTATTGTATTGATTGTATAATAATCCAAATGTTGATTTGTTAAAGAGAATTTAATTCCCTTAACAAAGCGACAGAGTATCAAGCCAAGATACGCGAGATTTGTATGCTAGGTTTATATTTTCACGGTTTTTTCAACATTGAAGTAAAAAAACACCAACTTATAGGCTTCGCAGCATATATGTATGTACGGATTTACTCAGAATTTGTAGTAGAACATTTAGTGTGTCTGTGTGTCTGTCTGTCTGTGTGTGTGTCTGTTCCCCCCTTATAACTTTTGATCCGTTTAATTTACAGAGCCCAAAATTTCCGAATATTTAAATACATAGTTATGGGTCTACAAAATTATTTGTTTCAGTCAGGGGTTATCCACTTTTGAATTTTTACTTTAATTTTTCTATATTTCTTAGAAACCATAAAAGCTAGAACGCTGAAAATTGGTATGAATATAGACAAATACAAAATCTCACATTTGTTTTTTTCAAAAAAAATTCCAAAGATTCTTCTAAAGCATTTTTTATTAAGAAATTTTTTTTTTTATTATAAATTTACCGACCGCCGTGGCACAGTTGGTAAGTCGTTTGGTTTCTGTGCGGGCGTCCTGGGTTCGATCCCTAGCAGAGGAGACGTTAATTTAAATTCATTTCTCACGCTAATGTTGATCTCTGGGCTGGGAACACTGGTTAGTTGGAAGAAATTGCGATATGGCAATAAACTCGTCACTTGCGCAGGGTGCAAGGAAGTGTTTTTTATTATTATTATAAATTTATGTGTTAAACCGCCTATATTTCCAAAGTTTTTCAAAATTTCGAAAAAAGCCGAAACACCCCAACTAGATAATTTAATTTTCTATAAAAAATATTAGAATTGTAGTAGTAGGTACTTCTCAACTTTTTTTTAACAATTTTTATAAAAATTGAATTTACTAACGACATCGCTTCATACAATTTGTGTGGCAGTATACACAAGGCTTCATACAATTTGTGTAGCCTATACACAATATCTAAGAAGACTTATAAAGAATAGTTTGATACTTAATCTCCAAATAAACATACATATCATCATGCTGTTTTCATATTCTGGGTAAGAAGAAATGACATGACTGACCTCCATACTATCCTATCTTGACATACATACCTACATGTGTTGTATAGAAAACAAAATATCTTAAAATATTCAATAATTTGGATTAATGGGTTTATAGTTTGGTACTTATTTTTTAACTATACATTCTATCGTCATCGACAGTTGGATCTCATGTGTTACATGCAACTAGTTCTATGAACATCTCTAGCATGGTTAGAATCTACAAGTCATGGTGTTTGTCCTATAATGACATCCGGAATGGAATCCAGAGCAGACACTGTCTGTACCAAAACCCTCCTTCGATCCACCGAAATGGAGGTACTCAGAAACATCGCTGGCAAAACCCTTGGAGTAAGTAAAAAACACATGGGGCCTAAGGCACTGCGAAGTTAAGCATATCGTAAGATGGGATCAACAGAGAAGAAGGTTCTGGGACGAAAACGTGTCAAGAATGACAGACTTAAGAACCGTCAAAGTGGCCAGTGAATATTATGTTCCCCAAGAAAGCAGACCTTCAGAACGTTCTCCCAAGAGATGGAAGGACAGCCGGAAGTCTGCATCACAGAAGGGAAGCTGACGTTATTGTAAGAAATTCCGTAATCGAGCTGATTTTACTTGAAAGAAACAGCTCAAAACTTCAGTGGAGTTGGTGAGAATAACATGTGTTGGACGTTCTACAGGGATAGGTCATAATTTGTCAGAAAAATGTTCCATTTTCTATAGTTAAGTCAAATGTTTTAGTAGGTGTTAGTATTGTGAAGATAATAATATCCTTCCACCCAAGAGATGGAAGGATAGTTGGACTTCGTCATCCCAGGAGGCATAGTTTCTGAAGAACAGACCAACTAGGTCTATTAAACGAAGAAGAAGAATAATAATATGATAGATCAGTATGTTAAGATCACAGACCAATAATCTGTTCTTCCTCCACCACCACCTGTTCTGCTTATGGGGACTAAAAACAGCCCCTTGCAAAACTTTCTAGGAACACGTAAAGAACATAAGAAGAGTCCAGAGAAATCTAAAACCTTGCGGACACTGCACTTAAAGTATCAAATTATGGGTAAAAAACCTTGTTCATCGTTCAATAAAAATGAAGATAACAAAAAGTCTTTAAAGCCCTGAAATTGTTCTTTGTGGCTAAAATCACAGGGCAACAGGCCTAAAAAAGAAGAAGTTATGAAATTCACTATGCCATGCGCCGTAGTATAAACAAAAACTTCAAAAAATTTAATTTTCATGATTTTTTTATTTATATATTACGGTTACAAACATTCGCAATTACAAAATGCATTAAATAAGACAGTTAATTGCCCACATATAGATCAGAAACGTAACACAAAAATAATAAACAAACATGACCCTGTCGGTTAATCTTATTAGGTCGTCCATGTGACAGCCTTCGTCCTGTTCTGGGCAGATGGTCATCATCCTATCGTATTATTATTATGCATGAAATGAATATTTGAACAGTTATGACTCTCATCAGTGGACTCCAGTTAAAAAATAATAATTTTTCATTTTAACAAAATTTAAAATATAAATAGAATCCAACCATTTATTTTTGTCGTTATGAAACCACATGTCGCATAGCGGATATATGGCGGATGTGAGTGTTATAAAGATTTTAATATTAAGAATTCGAATTATAATATGTATATCGAGGAATCACATTTATAAGAATTCAAATGATTTTGTCACAAAAATTTACTCGCTCTGATATCCAATATTGTAATAAATATTTTATATCCATAGATGCTCAAGGCCATTGGTTCTCAATCTTTTACTATCCTGTCACCCAGAAAACAAATTTGTCTCTTCTAAGGAGCATTTTCAATCCAATAAATTTATTTTTTTAATAAATAACAAATATAACAGATTTACAGCGCACAAAAAAAATATAAATCAATTCGCATGTACATTAAATGATTATATTTTTCATGATACAAACCAAGTATTATTAGAACATTTTAATTGTCATACCAGCATAATTTGTGGCTCACCATGATGTGGTTTGGTCGAGGCATATTTATGCTGCAGTATTCGACAATGAATTTTTAAGAAAATCAAATAAACTACGCAACTACACTTTCAAACAAATACTAATTTTGTGACAACATATTTAAAAATAAAATATCAAATGAGTGGTGGCGCGAGTTCAATCCTACTACGACCGAATTAATTCACCTATACCTAGAACAAGCATTTATGCATAATTTAGCTTATATATAAAACAATTTGCATGTAACACATGAGATCCAACTGTCGGTAGAGATAATATGTATATTTTTAATTATCTCAATAGAGACGAAGTTGGAATATTTATTGTAGGAGAACCGGGAAATCAAGGCACCTACAGGGCTTACGACCTGTCATCGGCTGGTTTACGTGATCACTTTATGCGCTTGCGCAACGTTCACCAATTATGCCTTTTTAATGAGATCCCTATCATAAAAAGGCATAATTGGTGAACGTTGCGCAAGCGCATAAAGTGATCACGTAAACCAGCCGATGACAGGTCGTAAGCCCTGTAGGTGCCTTGATTTCCCGGTTCTCCTACAGTAAATATTCCAACTTCGTCTCTATTGAGATAATTAAAAATATGTTAAAAAATATCTTTGACTCCCGACAGGGAAAAAAATCCAATGTTTGCGCATATGCAATAATAAAAATATTTGATAATATGTATAGTTGAAGAATAAGTACCAAACTATAAACTCATAAATCTAAATTATTGAATATTTTATTTTCTATACAACACGTGTAGGTATGTATGTCAAGAAAGGACAGTATGGAGGTCAGTCCTTTTTTCTACCCAGAATATGAAAACAGCATGATGGTATGTATGTATGTTGGGATATAAATTGGTGTTTTTTGACTTCAAAGTTGGAATAGCCGTGAAAAAAGTAGACCCTGCATACAATTCCTTCATTTACGCATCTTGGATTTAAACTGCCTCTTCCTTCAATAGAATTTCATTCTCTTGAACGAATCGACAGTTGGAAGATAATGCTTTGTTAATACTTTCGAGTTCTTTTGGATTATCTTGATATAAAAAAATATAGACGTTTAAGCACATCTAAGGAAACTCACATCCGTAGGTATTTAGAGACACATATGAGAATTCAAGAAGCATCAGGCCTCAATACGCGGTATAGAAGGAAACTGATTTGTGGGTGTGGGGCGAGCAGTGATTGCAACAATTATTATATGTCATTCTCATATATAAAAGTGCAACAATTATTTTAATATGATATTGGCGCCAACACGTACCTATTATTTTAAATAAGGGAACATTTTTCAAAAAATTATGGATTAATAATTTTTATTGTAAGAAAAACTGATTTTCTTCTTGGTCTTTGTTTTAGTAATTATTCTGAATCAATCCATTTTCATAATTTGGTAACTCTGGTAAACCGCAGGACTCTACTTGATATTGTATATTTGTCTAAGTCAGTTAATAATTTTGTGGATTCCCCAGACTTGCTAAAAAATTGTTTTCACTGTCCGAGCAGAACAACCCGATATCCAAACACCTTCTATATTCCCAAGTGTAATAATAACTACACCCAGAATGCTTTTATGCATCATGCTTGCACGGTATACAATACATTCTTTAATACACTCGACATCTCTTCGAGCTCCCTTAGTGCGTTTAGGATAGCTCTCTTTTCTAATCTTACGTAGTGCTTTGGTCTGAGCAGCTTTTGTTTTGCTTTTTATATGTATACCTAGTCAAGTTTGTATGTATTTTTAATTTGTTATTTTTTGTGGTTGTCCTTTTGATTAATGTATGGAGTTTTCACTGGTCCACTAACTAAGCAATGCATTGTTGTTTTTTATAAATTGTTGTTGACTGTATAACTCTCTATGAAGAATAAATAAATAAATAAATAAAAAAAATCATGGAAAATATTGATTTTGTTAAAAAAATAATTTATTTATTTATTTATTTATATAAGCATGAAAAACAGGCTAGAAGCCCACTGGTTTCATGCATTTATGAACATATATATAATGTATGGAATGATTGGACGATTGGATTATCATCCACACCCCATACATGAACGCACGTACATAATTTTCACTCAGTCATACATTCAGCATTATTACAAAAAAAATACATAATTAATAAAAATGAGAGAAAAAAAAACAAACAAACATTAATATAACAAGAAACATTCAAAGCGGTAACTAGTATATGTTATCAAAATTGGCACGTTCTTAAAGCACTCTTGAACAATGCCCGTGAATGTGAAAATATATCGACATTATCATATTGATAGTGTAGTCTGTTGTATTGTCTGAGTGACCGTGGTAGAGGAGCATGGAAGCCCAGGTAATGAATGCGAACGGTTTTGAAGCTGTCATATTTTTCTTTAGGACGCATAACAAATTGTTATTCGTTCTGAGGATGAGACCATCGCTTCGAAACCGGCAGTATCCAACGACTCATTTTGGTTTAAGCAAAGTGTACCTGATAGTGTAAAAAATAAAATATTTATCCTGGTGGCAGAGCGGTTAGCGCGTTGGGTTAGTAATCCAGTAGTCGCGAGTTCTAATTCTAGTTTTAATCTAAGTAGAAGCATTCGTGCTTAGTTTAGAGAATCTATAAGGATGTATATGAACTTGTTACAAACACACATTCATTCTTTAAAATATAGTAAAAAAAAAGAAAAGGGAATAGTTGAGATCAACAACCAACAAAGATTAAGAACAAGTGTAGTGTAGTAACAGATGTTTGAAATATGTGAAGGATTTTTTTACGAAGATTTTAAGACGGGTGGTGGTACCAGATGAAAGCACTGCGTGGGGACATTGAAATCTTCTTAGTGGCTTTTTTGCCGAGGGTTTGTCAATATAAAGAGAGAAAGAGAGAGAGAGAGAGAGAGACTACTGTGGGGGAAAATTCGCTGAGTCGTTCATTGAATTCTGCATTTTGCTGACATCACTTCGTATCAAAATGCAGCCTGAAAGCTTCAAGAAGTGTGTTGGAAGAAAACAGGGGGATGGTCTTGTTTGGGGGATCTGAGATGAACCACGTTGGAAATTTCATATTTTACCAATTTCATAGATTGCATTTATTTTGTTTTCCTGTATGATATTTCATACTTTTTTTAATATCATAGATAGCATTTATTTTGTTGTCATGTGTAAAACTTCATATTGTATTTATATCATATATAGTAATTATTTTGTTGTCTTGTGTGAAATTTCATATTTAATTAATATCATTTGTAGCATTTATTTTGTTATCCTGTGTGAAATTTCATATTTTAGGTATTAATATCAAAGATAGCATTTATTTTGTTGTCCTGCGTGAAATTTCATATTTTATTAAAATTATAGATATCATTTATTTTGTTGTCTGGTGTGAAATAACCAACTTTATCAATTTCATTGATAGCATTTATTTCGTTGTCCTGTGTGAAATTTCATGTTTTATTAATTTCATAAATAGCATTTATTTTAGTGTCCTGAATGAAATTTCATATTTTATTCATTTCGTACGTAGCATTTATTTAAATTTCGCATGTGAAATATTTCATTTCATTTCATAAAATAGACACAAAACATCAGTGCCCATGGAGTCTGAAGACCTTTGTAGATTCTGATAGAAAACATTAAAAAGAAAACAAGTAAATCAGCAATACAAAATTGTTCCATTTCTTGAAAATACCAAATGAATCAATTTGGGAACAGTTTTACATAAATTGTCATCGGGAATACACAAATTCAGAAAATTTCAGAGCTCTTACTGGTCGGGATGTTAGTTAAAGTAATTATGTGAAAATAACTCATAAGAACTTAAAAAGCTTGTATCTGGTTGCCCTATATTATGGGATATGCTGTAATGCAAAAAATGTATGGATGAGTGAATGAAAAATGTGATTTCTGTGAAAAAACAGTTAAAATTATGCAGTTAAAAAAAACGCTTTGCACGAAACGCGTCAATAATCTAAAGCTGATTGGTAACCAGAGGGGTTACCAATCAACAGTAGTTAGTAACCAGAGTGGTTACTATTAAATATATGTGGTAACCAGAGGGGTTACCAGTTAAGAGAGTTTACTATATCCCAAGTGGATATGATTTGAAATAAGAACACAAGGACAGTGGTTGAGAGAGAAGAAGAAAGAATGGTCAAAAGTAACAATAAGTATATTGATCACAATTAATAGTTTGCTTAAGGGTAAATTTACAATTGATGAAATAACTTACAAAGGAACTTTTCTCACGATGAGTAGGTATAACGAGCGAGTTAGCGGGTGTGTTCGAAGTGTCCGAATCTTCGTATGGTGAAGTACCATCGTGCTCGCGAGGTCGAGAGATGACCGGTGGTCGAGAGACGAAGTGTCGGCGAGAAGGCGTGGTCGTAACGGCGGCGTGAAGTGACGAATCGAAGTGACGGAAATACGGAAATGAAGTGACGACGTGTAGAGGTGTAGACTCCCTTAAATAGTGCTGCGCTGGGGGTAGCAAGTTCAATGTCCTCGAACTTTCTAGACTTATTTATTTGAAGTGTCATACCCAGTTGAGGAGTATTGTCACTTGTTTGACGTTGCGGGCGATGAACTCGGCCTAGCGATAAACAAATGTACTTGCCGTCGCTAGGCGCGCGCTCGAAAGAAATTTCGAGATGTGGTCTTCCACAAATCTAATAAATACAATAGAACTATAACCAAGTATTTTTATATTTTTATAACATATCAACGTACAATGGAGTTCTATCAAGAATTGTCGATAGACAAACTAAACTTAGTTAAAATTAAATTGATTAACGAATTATTATTAATAATCATGAATTAGCGAGATATTCAACATTCTTCTTTCCATCTCTCTTTGTGTCACCCTTAGCTTTTCCATTATTTTCTTAGTCAATGCGGATCACCAAATTTATGAATGGATTAGGAAGAACACAGTAGTAGCGGATGTGGCCAAAAGAATAGCGGAGTTAGAGTAGAGTTGGGTGGGTCATATATCTCGGATGTCGGACGAGTGGACGACCGATGGACAAAAGTCGTGATGTCAAAAGTCGGAGGTCAAGAACAGGAAGCAGAATCGTGGGAAGGCCCCAGACTAGATGGTCCGATGACATCAAAAAGTGGCAGGTCCAGAATGGCGAAGAATGGTACAGGATAGAGACCAGTGGAAGTCCAAACGGGAGGCCTTTTTGTCTAATACTGGACTCAAGAAGAGGCTCAAGTAAGTAACATGAATTATTTTGTTGACAAGAAGTACTTGATAAAATGAAAAAAAAACTAAATATAACTAAGCTTTGATGTTTCTTTACAAGATCAGCATATCTAGAAGATAAAATAAAACCAAAATATGAGTTTTATAAATTTGTATTGGATCGCGGTAAACTGTCCTATTGAATTGTGTCTGGTATGAGTTATATGAGATGAACTGTTCGGTTGCACATTATTTGGGAGCATTAGAAGATTTGGTTTACCTCCGGTGCTCTGCTCTTGTATCTGATATCCGATAGATCCGAATCAGGAGTGATTTACGTGGTAACTTTTACGTTTATATGCGATTGGATTCACACAAAGTGAGTCGAAACTTACATCAGTTTCCCCCTCAAGTCGAGCCAAACACAAAAAGTTGTTTTATAAACTATCTCAACACCGAATCTCAAAGATATCAACCAAATATTAAATTGAGTAGATAAACTGTAATGCACTTTGTCATATACCTACATAACAAGTAAAAATCAATATTAATATAAAAGTTGTTTTTTTTTTTAATTTTTCACTTCTTGTTTAAATGTCATATACCTACATAACAAGTAAAAATCAATATTAATATAAAAGTTTTTTTTTTTTAATTTTTCACTTCTTGTTTAAAAAAAATCTGTATTCATTTCGTTAATATTCCATACTTTCCATACTTCCATAGGTATATGAAGGATGTATAGAGAATGGACTTAGGATGAATGCCAACAAATCAAAGACAATGGTCTTTGAAAAGAGTGAAAGCAGAACAGCGTGTAAAGTAAGAGTAGAGAACGAATGGCTTGAGCAAGTCGACGAATATGTATACTTGGGAAGCATATTTCAACGGAACGGACGACTCGATAAAGAGATCGAAAGAAGAGTTATGGCAGGAAACAGAGTGAATGGAGCACTAAGACCAATTATGAATGATCGCAACATATCAAAGGATGCCAAAGTTGCCATTCATAACGCCATCGTAGTGCCAACCCTGACGTATGCAAGTGAAACCTGGACATGGCAGAAGACGCATGAAAGTAGAATAAATGCAGTTGAAATGAGATCGTTAAGAAGGATTTGTAATAGAACGATGTATGACCGGGTAAGAAACGAGGATATAAGGAAAGAATGTAAGATTAAGAAAGATGTCATTACTAGAATGAAAGTGAACACATTGAGATGGTTTGGTCACATGGGGAGAATGAATGAGGAGCGCCTGACGAAGAAAATATACAGAGCGGAAAGGAATGGAATGAGAGGTCGGGGACGCCCAAGAAAGGGATGGCACGACCATGTGAACGAAATTTTGAAAGACGGAAATGTTAGAAGTGTGAGCAATAGACGA
Source organism: Molanna angustata (assembly GCA_963576475.1). Taxonomy (NCBI): domain Eukaryota; kingdom Metazoa; phylum Arthropoda; class Insecta; order Trichoptera; family Molannidae; genus Molanna; species Molanna angustata. Next base: position 25,164,021 of record OY754975.1, read on the forward strand.
ACATGTATGAGACGATGCATGAATGTGGACGAGGCGGAGGGATGCGTGCCAGGATAGAAAAATGTGGCGTTCGGTTCTCTCTGCCTACCCCGCAAGGGACATGGCGTGATGGTATGTATATTCAGAGGGTAACTTTGTGGCGTCATTTTAAAGCCTTTAAAATAACCAAAATTTGGTAATTTGTTTACAGTTATGAGTCTGTGGAATCTGTCGGTATTCTTCTTTCTCAGCCATCTCTCCACTGCTGGATGTAGGCCTCTTCTAAAATCTTCCACTCGTCTTTTTTCTGGGCTTTTCGAACCCATCCGCTTCCAGCGACAGGGACAATATCATCGGCCCACCTTTTCTGGGGCCGGCCTATTCCCCTTTTTGAAAAAGGGAAAAAAAAAAGGTCGGTATTCAATTGTCATTAATCTCTTTATTTTAAAAGTCTTTTTTTATTCTTCTTTGGTTTCAATCGTGTAGATTGGTTGGCAGCAAAGCGATGCATCTTTTTCTCCACACCGTTCGATCTTCAGCGAATCTCTTCAACTCTCTGTATAGAGTTTTTTTAGTATGTATAGAATTTTTTTTAGTATGATGTCGATGAATGCTTGTGATGATTGAGAGTCCACTGCAGCTGTCAGGAAGGCTTGGAAAGGTATTGTTCAGGAGGCTAAAGCTCTATCGGAGTTGTATGGACATCGGAAGTAAGTAAGTAAGTAAGTATGAGGTCGATGATATTAATATTTTTTTGTTCACGAAAAATTGTTAACAAACTGGAACTGTCTGGCCTGATTTCTCTCAATCTTATTTCATTATCTGTTATAACTCAAAAATGTGCATTGCATGTAACTGGCTGTAGTCTCATCAATTTTCAATTTTTGGATAGGGAATCTTATTATTTTATTTTATTTAACTTCTAGGGCAACTAATATAATAAATATTAATTTAACACGCACCCAATAACAAGTTGCCACATTCTGGAGACTTACGGTATTGATCATCTCACAGATCCAGAATGAAAACACAATATAAAACTGTGTCTTCATCAGGAATCACTGGGAATTATATTTTATATTTTAATATTACAAAATATATGTAACATTTTTATGGTATTCCTTAGTATTTTCTGGTCGAAATTATAAATTAAATGAAGATTTTATCTTAAGCATATTATTATAAATACAGTCTTAATCAATGAAAGTCTAAGCGCTTTCGATAGTTAAACTACATAATTATTATCATCTAAAAACTTTTACATCTATAAGACAGAGTAGTTGGGAAAACATATGGTTTAATATTATAACTCAGCAGAATTAGTAAAGTGTTATTTGAAAATATACCGAAAACATTTTATTATAGCATCACACATTGTTCCCTTTAGAAAGAAAAAAATAAAACATTTAAAAAATAAAGGAATAAACTTAAATGAAAGCCTTAAAATAAAAGCAGAGTGGATCCTTGTCTCCATCTTTTCAGTGCTGCATTTACTAAAATGTATCTTTTGATATATTTTTCAGGTGCAAAATAAAAATATAGAGACGGGTCATTTACTCCTTTTATGTACATCTGTGTTGAGTTGCTTAAGCTTAGGATAAAAAAATCCCTTTCTTTCGTTGTACAAGCACCACGCTGTGGGAAGATTTTCCTTTTAGAAGTTTACAGCAAAAGTTTTCCATTTGACGAGGAGAGCACCCATAGTGAGTACAACATAATAATCTCAGAAAAGTATAAAATAAAAATAACTATGATATACAACATTTGAGTTTTGTTTTAAAGGGTTTATTTGTTACAGAAATTTTAATTTAACGACATAATTTATTGTTATTTTATTCTTCTTCTGGGTAATAATCCTAGGATTGGTCTGCACCAAACACTCGATCTTTCCACTTAACTCTATCGTCCGCCAGTCTCTTCACCTCTTTGTAACTGCTACAGCGCACGTCACCGATTATCTGGTCTATATAGTTTATTCTGGGGTGACCTCTACAGTTACCCCCATCAATCATTCCTTCGACGATGGCAAAAAGCAGGCCTGGGTTCCGGATGTTGTGGCCTATCCAAGTTGTTCTCTGTCGGGCAATTCTTTTCATAATTTGCCTTGTTTCTCCAACCCTAATTAGTACCTCGTCGTTGTTGATGTGTTCTGACCAGTGAACTTTAGCCATGCGTCTGTAGCACCACATCTCAAACGCAGACTTTCGTGTTGGCTGATGGTCCATGTTTCACAGCCATATAGCAGTACACTTCAGACAAGAGTCTTGATCAAATTTTTCCTAATTTTGATGGAAATATTAAGGGAATCAAAAATTGTTGATCTTTTGTTGAATACGACTCTTGCTTGGTGGATTCTGCTTTTGATGTCTGCTGTTGAACGTCCGTCTTGAGATATTCTGCTTCCCAGATATACAAACTCTTTCACCTGCTTAATTTCGATGCCCCCCAGAACAATGTTAGTTATTTTAGTCCTTAATTATTCAAAATTGCTTTACGGGTACAATTACTTCACCACTAGGCCTTCCCACTCCAATATACAGCAGCCGCAACGAAGTTGTCATTGATCATCATCAGGTATTCTGCATTGCACTTCACTGGCATATCTCGACAGATGAGGAGGTGTTCGTCAGTCTGTATCTCGCCGTAATTGCAGGTGAAATTTTTCTAATATACATACATACATACATACCATCACGCCATGTCCCTCACGGGGTATGCAGAGAGAACCGAACGCCACATTTTTCTATCTTGACATACATTCATCGCCTCATCAACATTCATAAATCGTCTTATACACGTTCGTCTGTTGTTCACGCTTCTTACATTTCCATCTTTCAGAATATCGTTTACATGGTCGTGCCATCCTTTTCTTGGGCGCCCCCGACCTCTTATTCCATTCCTGTCAGCTTTGTATATTTTCTTCGTCAGGCGTTCTTCATTCATTCTCTCCAAGTGGCCAAACCATCTCAATGTGTAAACTTTCATTCTGTTAATTACATCTTTCTTCATCTTACATTCTTTTGCTTGTATCTTCATTTCGAACTCTGTCATACATCGTTCTGTTACAAATTCTTCTAAGCGATTTTTCTAATATATTGCAATCAATTTTCCAAATGATTATTTGTATGTATAGTACTTTTACATACCGGATGTCCTAAAACAGGTTTACTTAGGGCCGGTCTTATAAACGTCCGTTAGTTAGATTTCAGACCAAACAAACCGAAATTTGATACAAACGCTCTATATATTATTTCGTTTTATAACAATCCGTTAGTTAAATTTTAGTAAAAGTTTACCGATAGCCTTTACCGACGGTCGGACCACCGATTAAGCGTTCGTTAACGATAAGTTATGGAAGGATTGAGTTTTACCACACTTGTTTTTTTATGTTGCGGAACATTTTCAATATTACGAATATTTTGAAATATACCTACTGTTTTATATTTTTTTGGATTTTTATATTGAATTGCTTTTTTTTCAGTAAAAAATGTCGTCCGACAGTGATTTTGAATAACCAAAACGAATTTGATTACAAGTTTGTGTTTAACCAAATATTTTATTATTTCAACATGACATTGATGACACTGAATTTCGTTTTATTTTATATTAATTATTTTTTTTATTTAAAAAAAATGAATGAATAAATAATTGTAACAACATATGCATTAATTTTTTAAATTTCATTTTAATGCCATAAATTAGGCATAAATGCTTGTGATATAAATGAACAAAATCAGTTGAGGCGATATTTGAACCCGCGTCCACTGAATTACTAATCCAGCGCGCTAGCTAAATAATAAAGGACTAGGGGCTCCGCCCCTGGCCGCTTCGCGGCCCAACCCCGGTTTGGCGCTACGCGCCATTTTTTTTGGCGCTACGCGCCTTTATTTGTGCGCTGCGCGCATTTCTTTAGGCGCTACGCGCCATTTGTTTTACGCCACGCAAACCGAGGACGGGCCGCGAAGCGGCCAGGGGCGGAGCCCCTAGTTTTATATTACAATGAGTAGAAATTATACGCAAAAAAAGGGAAAACGTAAAATGAGGGTATGTTAAAACCGGGGTTGGAGTTGAATAATGAAACTTGTGAACTCAAATTGTAGGATACTTGTATTACATATACATACCATGTCTCTAACAAAGAGAACATAACGCCACAAATATGTTCACCTTATATCTCTTTCAAAAAATTAGGTTGATAAATGAAATATAGAAATTTTATCAAATATTTTCTATTTTTAAACAACTTTACTGTCTTCCATATTGGTATGTTTTTGAGTATAATATGGTATATTTTTTCTAGCAATTGTTGAACACATTACCTACTTATTTAGTTTTACCTAGTTAAAAGAACTCTTATTTTATTTTATTTATTTTATTTTATTGATTTTATAGAACCAACAGTTAAAAGACTAAAAAGATATTTTTACAACTCTTAAAAGATATTTTTATATCTGAATACATTTTTAATGTATGTACCTATGTAAATATATTATGTACTGATGGTTCTGTACACCAATAAAATAAAACAATGTTTATTAGGTGATATTTCAAAAATCCGTCTGTTCTATTAGTATTATCAGAAAGAACAGACAAAGAAAACTGATAAACTTCAAAAATAATTTTAGTAAGATTTTAGTGAGAAAAAAACAGATCATAATATTTCCTTGTAAACAATGTTTCCTGTCCATGCAACAGTTAATTTTTTTTCCTATTCCTCGCAGATAATGAAAAAGTGTTTTATACAAAAAAGTTTTTCTAAATAAATAAATTTGAATATGGCATCAGTAAAAATGTACATACTTATTTGTCAAAATGTTGTTCAAAGCATACATATGAGAGTACAAAATGTGTATAAATCAATTTAAAATCTCTTTAAATACAATATTTTCTGTATAACATCCATTTGAAATAATTCCTTGTTTTGAACCTTCTATAATTTGTACTTTTAATGCAGATTGTGAGCGTACCCTGGAACACCCGACATATAATTGTCCATGAGTAAATACTGGTTCTGGCAGTAGAAGTCCAACGCGATCAAAAGTTTGTCCTTGTGACTTATTCAAGGTCATACAATATGCTAATTTAATAGGAAACTGTTTTCTACACATATTAAAAGGTATTGTTTTATCAGATGTTGTATTTAAACAAATGCGAGGAATGAAATGTATCGTTCCCTGTTTTTCACCTGTTACAATTTCTGCTTGTATAATATTAGTACTCATATGTTTTACAACCATTCTTGTTCCATTACAAAGGCCATCTCCGATAGATAAATTTCTGAGAAGGATTATGATTGCTCCAATTTTAAGATTTAAAGAGTGTAACGGAAAACCATTTGGATTTATACTGTTTAAAAATTCTACTGGATAATTAACTTGCTCATTTACATCTAACTGACCATTGTCATTAATAATATAGTCTAAAGAATGGTATGTATGCATTGTACCTTGTAGCCTTCCCAGTACATCTTCATTAACCATTCGAGCATGATCATTTTTAGGGCATAATATTGCTCGTTTACACATTATTGGTACATCTGAAACTGAATGACTTTCATTGTATATGCTTTGAATAACATTTTGACAAACACAATCATTTGGGATAAGCACCGATGACTCTTGCTTTCCTGCAACAGAAGGAAGCTGTCCATTACCTAAATCTAAAAGCCACTGTGAAAATATGCTTTCCCCTTCTAAAGCTCTTATATTGGTTTTTAAATGGAAGGTAATAAATTTTCTCCAATGTTTACTATTTTTAATGGACATTGCAACTAATTGACCTCGAGAGGCTCTACGACAAACTGGAAGAATCTGTCTAAAATCTCCACCTAAAACAATAACTTTATTACCAAAAATATAATCATTACCCATTATATCGCGAATAGTACGTTCAATAATATCTGAGCCATCGGTGCTTCATCCCAAATGATAACGTCAGCATCTTTTATAATTTTACGGTTCTTTGAGGTAATTCTGCAAGTAGTATTATCCTGTAAATCAAGAGGTAAATTAAAAGCTGTGTGACACGTCACTCCACCTGGAAGTAAAATAGCTGCAATTCCTGTCCAAGCAACGGATAAAACTTTCTTTCCTCTTCCTCTTAAAGTATGTATTAGAGTCTTGTATAGGAAAGTTTTACCTGTTCCACCAGGACCATCGATGAAAAAACATCTATTTCCATCACGTTCATCTGAAAATACTTTGGAAGAAATAACTTCGAATGCATTGCGTTGTTCATCATTAAGCTTATTCGCCATTTCAGCACCTAAAGAAAACTCTAACATAAAATTTAAATCTTCAATTTCATGAAAATCACTGCTGCTATCTGGTTCCGGCAACCCTTGTAAACTGCAAGAAGAATTTTCTTTCATTAGTGCGTTTTGTATGTACAGAAGTGAACAATTAACAGCAACTTCTTCTATAGCTCCTCGCTGGACAAAATCTTCAGACATTAAACTCTTGAAATCATTCCACAGCTCCAATGGATCTGTTGGGAGACAATGAATCATTAATAATACAAATAAATCTCGAAGAGCTCTAGGCATCATATATGATGACGCTTCTGCCATGCAATTATGCCATTCCCTGTTGTCGTGGATTAGTCCTAGTTCTCGAGCTGCATCACGAAATGTGGGCAGTAAATTACCACCTACAGTCCGCAATGATTCATATGATGTAGCGCCAGTCACCTGTAAAAGAATAAGCCTTAGATGATATAATTCTACGTTTCTGGGAGAAACTGATGCAAGGCGCCCAATAATCTTATCGCCACCACGTTGTCTCTTAGTCCATTTCTTATTAACTGAAAACACATAAAAATTTGGTATATCTTGATACTTGATTGTGCGTGCATCGGTGTCTTCTAGGTTAAGTTGGAACCACGCAGTTAAAGTTGTGTTTCTTGAGGTTGCTGCTCTAAGAGCTTCTTCTTCTCGTCCTTCTGAAAAATATATAGGCTGACCATTAGGCAAATGTACTGACAAAAGCAAAATAGCATGAGAATGACCATATATTGGATTTTCCATGATTCTCCATGCAGCTTCTGGTGCGCTTACATATCGACAGTTAATATACTCACATATTTCATCATATACCAGAGTCTCATTGCGTTCAACATTTTGATGTATTTGTATCCGGGCACAATCAAACCCTTTTGATATATATTTATGAATATACTTAATACTAAGAACCGAAGAACAAATTTCTACATTAATGTGAGCATTATATTTTTGACTAAGATAAGGATTATATGGAACGACAAAACGATTATCAATACGTATTCCTCGAACAATATGATTACCAGAAAAATTATCGCGTCTCCGATATTCTGGATACCCTCCTACATTATTATTGGTGTCATCTCTGAAATTCTTTGGAAATTTTTTAGAACACTTACCATCAACCATACACACTGAATTTGGATTTAGTATACCGCAAGGTCCATGAATATTATGTTTCAAAATTATGTCATACAAACCATGAAAACTTCGATCGGGTAATTCAGCACTCACAACTGTGTCAATATCTGAAGTTGTGCGAAATTTGTCCTGCTCACACAACGTAAATACTCCATGAAGATGGGGAAGACCTCGTTTCTGCTCTTCTATAACATAAACCCAACACAACACTTTACCAAATATATGTTTTTCAGTCATATCTCTTATAAACTCTTCCACTTTTAACTGAAAAACCCGGGCCACTAAATCAGGCCTATCCGATGTAGTTTGATTTGGTAATAATTCATTCTGGATTTCTGGCCACTTTGGGTTACAGGTAAAAGTGATGAACAAATCTGGACGACCAAATTTTCTAACCATAGCCATAGAGTCTTGGTAAAGTTTATTCATATGACGTGGCCCACCAATAAATGTAGAAGGAAGAATTATTATATTACCTGCTCGTCCACTTTCAATAGCCAAATTCTGTACATAATCCTGTAGACCCTGGTAGCATTCAACTCTCAAATGTTGTTGATTTTCTCTTATGTACTTTAAACGAAGTGATTCACAAACTATGTATGCATGAATTATATATTGTTGGAAAAGCTTGCCAGCAAAATGTATTGGATTGAAGACCTCCCTACGTACTGCTATTTTACTCGAATAAAATTGCATAGTTGTTACAGATTGACGACGATTTGTTTGAAAATTTGGATGATGCTGAATACCAGTCGTCCATCCATACTCGCCTGAGGGAAATAACAATGGAAAAACCATGGGGTCCAGATGTTTTGATAACATATTTATGCGCTGGAGGCCTTCAATATTTCTTGGGTGAACAGCTACATCTACATCAAATGGTATCTGACCTTCATGATCTGCGACATATACAATGGCAACGTCACTATTGTGAGATGGAGCATTATACCTTCTTTGATCATCTGCTTCTGACCGTGTGAATAGGAGTCTAACATCTCTCATTGGGCCGCCATTAATTGCAACTCGAGCTTCTTCTTCTTCTACAGCTTCTTTTAACCTTTTATACTGGAGAGCATACGGACTTACACGACGAATGACATTATCAATCGTAAACATAATATTTTGTTGACACCTTGCATTTGATGGGTGTCTCATACGTACCCTTACAGCTTCATCGGCATCATAAACATACAGCTGTGCATAAGATGGAGTTTCTCCGTCAATCTGCATACTTCTTGAAGTTCTATGATATACTTCACCTGAAATTTTCAAACAGTATGGTCCGGTACCAGGTACGTCTGCAATCTGAGCGCCAAAGGATGCAAAAGCATTAGCACTATTGTATTGACGAATAAATTCTCTAAAATTTTTGGATTCATTGCAGCTTCCTAACAATAATGCTTTCAATTCTTCCGGATATGTTGACAGTACTTGAGGTGACACTTTGCCACTGTGGCAACAACTATGTAATAGTTTGCCCTTTTCAGCATTAAAATGAACCGCTCTGCAATTCTCCACTGTACACAGCTTGTCCATGCGACCCATATCATGCTGATCTGGAAGAAAATTATGAGGTGTATTAATAATTGCACACTTAAAATAAGTGACAGAATTTCTTCTGCCTGCATTCATACTTCTATCTCGCTGCTCTTGCATAACATTTTCCACTCTTCGCCTAGAATTCCTACGATCTCGCTGTTCTTGTGTTATATTTTCCACACGCTCCCTCGTATTCCTACGTTCTCGTTGTTCTTGCGTCATATTTTCCACTCTTCGTCTAGCATTCCTACGATTTCGCAAGACAGATCTAGCTGTTCCGTCATATCTCGCTCATCCATCTCTTGATTGTTTTGATTGTAAGTATCCATGGAGTTTCGGTAAAAACCTGCAACAAACAAAATAACACCAAATAATTAGATAATGATGTTAAAAATAAATATTTTGAACGATCAAAGTTAAAATATGACTTTTAAACTCACGTCAAAGCCATAGATTAGATTGTTTTAACGCGTTCCATAGAGAGTTCGTACAGAATGGTGCCATAATTTAAATACGTATTCCGCAGATTTATTAATAACGTTTGATAAAATTGATGTTTAAAATTCCTTTTTGAACAATAATATTGTCAATTGATATTTAAAATACATTTTAAACGATAATTTTGTACTTTTTCGATTCAATTTATTTTTTATATTGGAGAAATATTTAGAATGCGTAAAATAAAATTGGGTAAAATTATTTTACTGGCAATACGCGCACATGCTAAGCGGCCACGACCATGTACAGATTGTGGAGGGAGACGTATTCAATATAATAGATGATCATCATTTCTGTAATTTTTGATTTTGTTTGAAGAACGCAAAAATTTAAACACTCTCTGTTTATATTATATTGCAATGACAGCACCGCTTTATCAATTACAATCCATTATAGTTCATTACAAATCTATTGAAAATCCATTGTAGTCTAATTAGACTGTAACTGTCAAATAAACGGACAGTTAAAATAGTTTTATAATACCGCCGATAGTAATATCTACTTAGAAACATCCATCCGTTAGTAAATCGTAAACATACTTACGAATATTTCGTTTATAAGACCGGCCCTTAGTTGGACGTGCAATGGGAGTTTATAAAGTGATACAGCGTAATGCACACGCCCTAATCCGAACGGGTTTAAAAATGTTATACCCTGGTTTACATGACAAATAAATCCCATATATACTTCACCTACATTGGTTCATGGTACAAGATAATTAAAACAATATTTTACTAGTTGCATGTGACACATGAGATCCAACTATCGATAGCGATAGTATGTGTAGTTGGAGAATACGTACCAAACTAGAAACCCATAAATCCAAATTATTGAATATTTTGTTTTCTATACAAAACATGTAGGTTATGATAGTATGGAGGTCAGTCTTTTTTTCCTACCCAGAATATGAAAACAGCTTGATGGTATGTATGTATGTTATTATCAAGAAAAAATAAAAATTAAAAAAAAATGTACGTAATTATTTTTTCGTCGTTATATTATATTTTACCGGTGTATATTTTACTTATTTTTTTTAAGAATGAATATGTGTGTGTGTATGTGTATTATTTATTGATAAATATTGTAATTGATAGGATACAATGAACACCTCATTAGGAAGTCCTGTGCCGAGGTGATCATTTGAACATTTGTGTGACATGGATAGTACATTAAACTATACTACATTACTATATGTACCTACATTACTACATGTTTATATTGGTAAAATAAATCTTTGTAAATAATTCGCAGAATTTTTATTCGTCTTAATAGAGTGATTGTTACAATTTTGTAAAAACCGTTTAAAAATTCGTAGAATTAGCTAGTTTGATTTCGCTCATATAATTTTTTATCATGTTTATAACCAATCGATGCTTCCAAGATGCCGTATAAGATATCAAAATATGGAATATCATCATTAGCAAATAAAAATATTTACACCAAACATTTATTTAACGTGCATGTTAAATCTAAATAAACGAAATAATCAACGTTAACGTCATAATCATATTTCTTTACGTCTCCATTTTTTTTGTTCCTTTCAAGAAATAATACCGTTACATTAATTTTTGTACATTTCGTTCATTGTGTCGGGGTAAACAATGCGAATGTGAAAAAGTGGGTGATTTGGTATTAAATTATATTAATGCTCGTGTTGAAATATGGAAAAACATCAATCATTTTGTACGTAGGTACATTGCTGGGGCTGGGAGATGTGGTGCTTTTTGTTAAGCCATGGCTGGTCGTTGCAAAATAATCATACCTATATACGATCGCTATCGGCGATCATTAGTGTGGACTTTAATGAACATTCACGGTATAATGGTTGGTGTTTCGCCACTAATTCGACATTACTAAAATTATAGTAAAACTGCATTGAACGGACTTACCAGGATTTTCAAAGTTCAAATTCAGAATATGTCCCAATTTTTTTTATTTAAAGAAATATTCAATTTAAGCTGCTAACTTAATAATAGTAATAAAAACTGTCATTATTATTTCGTCTCAGCCCCCCTAGCTAATGTGTCATTTAGCTCAAGAAAAGAAACAAGAAAAGATAACTCAATGTATGGAAGTGACAGTTGTCACGTGACTAGCAACTGTCACTTGCGTTTCAAAACATACGTTTAATGTAGTTTGTTAAATAATTTTGTTTGTGTATTGTATCGAAATATTTATGATTTTGATTTATTCTTCTTCTTCTTCAATGGCTCTACAGTCCATATCGAGCCTTGGCCTCCAGCAACTTCCTCCTCCAACCTCTCCTGTCACCTGCTGCGACCCTCCAGTTTGGCACATTCAAAAGCTGGGATGCGTCCCTCCCAATATCATCTTCCCATCGCAGCTTTGGTCTCCTGACCTTTCTTTTGCCACCTGGGTGCCCCTCTAAGACTCTTTTTGGTACCCGTGATGATGGCATTCTCTGAATGTGATTTTGATTTATTATTATAATAATATTATATGAACAAAATCACATGATACAACATAAAGATATAGTCGATCTATCGTCTTCTTCTTCTAAATGTGCCATATTAGGGTTTCCCGGCGTTGGCAATCACTTGAGCAAAGGCCTCCTCACTCCGGTCCATTCTCGGACGTTACGCAGCCAAGACGTCTGCCTTCTGCCATGTCTTCGCCGTTCCTTAATCTCGCAAAACCAAGTCCTCAAGACTTGCTAGATAATCAAGTCATCACTAGTTACGAAGTCTAACTTAATTTTTTAATTAAATTTATTGGATATAACAGATTAACTTAATTTCACAATAAAAATCAGATGGGTCGATGGCAGAGCGGTTAGCGCGCTGGGCTAGTAATCCAGTGATCGCGAGTTCGAATCCTGCCTCGACCGATTTCGTTCACCTATAGCACAAGCATGTGTTTGTTTATTTTAGGGAACGTACGAAGATGTATATGTACTTGTTTAACAATGACATATTAATTTAAAAAAATATATTTAATATTTACTACTCCAATAACTGCATCCATCATTTGACAATAAAAGTAGGTACAAATTTTGTTGATTTTTTTTGCTTTTTTTATGGTGTGACCAAATTAAGTAGATGACCGGGAACAACCTTTATTCGGCGGTGCGATCTGCGGAGGGCAGAGAGGACTGGAGGCGACTAGTTCTGTCCATTAGCGGCCCCATAGATCACGACTCTCAGCATTGAGGAAACGAAGAAGAAGAGAGAACTTCAACTGTCAGTGTGAGACGTACACGGCGACGAGTTGTAGACGATTATAATGACTACTGACTACTGCGGAATGGGACACTTGGCTGCGGCCACTTGGGTGCGGGACACTTGGGTGCGGGACACTTGGCTGCGAGACACTTGGCCGCGGCGGACACTTGGCTGCGGGACACTTGGGTGCGACGGACACTTGGGTGCGAGCCCACTTAATCGCCAATATTAAAATTATTATAAAAATATTTTTTTCTGCTTAGGAATGAAGTGTTTCGTACTGATTTTTGTAATGCTCTTTATATATATGTACGGTCTAAAAGTATAAAGTAAAAACAAGTTTATTAAGTGAAATTATTTTTCATACTACGAGTATGAGAATTTTTTATACACAACATGTAGTCATTTTTTTTATCGAAATTCGTTGTGATAAATATGTAGGAAATTTGAAAAAAAAACCTATGTAGTTAAACATTAATACATATCACACCGTGTCTCTAATTTATGTTATCGTAAAAGTTTTTTCGTGGACGTATTAGGTATATACCTACAATTGATTACATTTCATGATTACAAACACATATCTTTAAGTAAGTAGATAGAAAATTTTTTTAAGAAAAAGAAATTTAAACGGGTTTCTAAATCATGTTTGTATTATTAATATTTTTTCTATCTCAAATCTGAAGCTACCTAATTGATTAAATAACACTATCGCATTATTGAAGATTTTTTAATTAATTTTGGAAACGACTGTCTACTAGTATAAACTGTAGAGAACAAAATATATGTAGGTACTTTAGTGAATAAAAATAAAACAAGTAATGCACAGAAAATAATATCTAATGTTTAAAAAAAAATAATAAATTACATTTTATAATTATTTAAAAAGGATTCTATCTATTTACTTAAAAATAATAATATATATTTGTAATAATGAAATGTAATGAATTGTATGTAATATGTACAAGAAAAAGCTGTTACGATCAAATAAATTAGGGATACGGCGTGATAGTATGTATGAATTGATGTTTAACCACATAAGTTCTTTTTCTAATTTTCTACATTTTAGCTATCACAACAAATTTCGATAAAAATATAATTCACTTTTCATGTAGGTATGGGTATAAAAATTCTCATATTTATAGTATGAAAAATAATTTCACTTACCTTGTTTTATCTTTATACTATTTAACTTAAGTAGATATAATATATATCTTTATATTTTAAATGCCTGTATACTTGTATATCAACTACATAATATATAAAGAGCATTACAAAAATCAGTATGAAACACTTCATTCCAAAGCAGAATTTTTTTTTTTCTATTTCGCGACCAAGTGGGCTCACACCCAAGTGTCCGTCGCGACCAAATGGACTCGCAATCAAGTGGGCTCGCACCCAAGTGTCCGTCGCACCCAAGTGTCCCGCAGCCAAGTGTCCGCCGCAGCCAAGTGTCTCGCAGCCAAGTGTCCCGCACCCAAGTGTCCCGCAGCCAAGTAGCCGCAGCCAAGTGTCGTAGACCGTTAGGTCATTTTACCTATGAAGGTGGTGTATCCTGGGAACCGTTCATCCGATTGCGATGAAACTTTGGTGAATTGTCGAGCGTATGACCGGGATGGTTTCTGGATTAAAATTTTTTTCTTCTTCTTCTTCATCGATTAAAATGATCTAATACTCTGGGAGAAGAAGCTCCAATTGTCCTTCCATCTCTTAGCAGGTCTTCCAGGACAGCTTCTGGATTTGAAATTTTTTCTTCTTCTTCTTCATCGTGTATTTGGACATTTTACCTATGAAGGTGGAGTATCCTGGGAGAATAAGATCCAACTGTCCTTCCATCTCTTCACAGGTCTTCCAGGACGGTTTCTGGATTCAAACTTTTTTTTCTTCTTCTACTTCTTTATCGTTCATTTTATGAAGTTGGAGAATCCTAGAAAAAGAAGGTCCAACTGTCCTTTCATCTCTTCGTAGGTCTTCCCAGTATTGTTTCGGAAATTAAACTTATTCTTAACCTACTGAAGGGACGGGAGGTAATGAAGGGAAGGGAGGTACTGAACGGTCCGAAGTGACGGGAGGTACTGAAGGGCCCGAAGGGACGGGAAGCCTGAAGGGACGGGAGGTACTGTAGGGCTTGAAGGGACGGGGAGTACTAAAGGGACGGGAGGTATTGAAGGACCTGAAGTGACGGGAGGTACTGAAGAGCCTGAAGGGACGGAAGGGCCTGAAGGGACGGAAGGGCCTGAAGGGACGGAAGGGCCTGAAGGGACGGAAGGGCCTGAAGGGACGGAAGGGCCTGAAGGGACGGAAGGGCCTGAAGGGACGGAAGGGCCTGAAGGGACGGAAGGGCCTGAAGGGACGGAAGGGCCTGAAGGGACGGAAGGGCCTGAAGGGACGGAAGGGCCTGAAGGGACGGAAGGGCCTGAAGGGACGGAAGGGCCTGAAGGGACGGAAGGGCCTGAAGGGACGGAAGGGCCTGAAGGGACGGAAGGGCCTTTAGGGACGGAAGGGCCTGAAGGGATAGAAGAGCCTGAAGGGACGGGAAGTACTGAAAGGCCTGAAGGGACGAGATGTACTGAAGGGATGGAAGTACTGAAGGGATGGAAGTACTGAAGGGATGGAAGTACTGAAGGCATTGAAGGGCCTGAAGGGATGGGTGGTACTGAAGGGACGGGAAGTACTGAAGGGACGGGAAGTACTGAAGGGATGGGAGGTAATGAAGGTACGGGAAGTACTGAAGGGACGAAGTTTGCCGGGGGTTCACTAGTAAATAATAAAAAATAAATATATTTATTGAGAGTAAAAACGATAATATTTAATTAATTATCCAAAGCAAAATAAGATTTAAAATTTGATTTGTAATATCGAGTAACATAGATGGTCTATTATATCATACTAGATACACTGTAAAAAATACTCTCAATCGCACAATTTTACATTTTCAAAAAAATTATAGAAAGGTTCTTACGTTTTAGGTAATTCACCTTGTTTGAAAATATTGCCGAGAGATATTCACCATGACTCAGACATATTATTAATGTTGATATTTTACACATTTAAAATAAAATATGAAGCTTTTATAAACCTTAGTTAATATTACAAAGAAGATACAAGACACTGGTTTATTAAAATTCTTCCAATAAACAATTTTCTTTGTAATATAAAAGCAATTAGAATGAAATTAATTACTTACACGAAATTTAATCTAAATTGGAATTTCGTAATGAAATATTATTACGAAGTGAATCATTTCATAAACAAAGTTCTTTACATCAAAGGAGATTCTGTGCAATGAAAAAAAAGTCAATTAAAATTCTGACAGCTTGTATCTTACACGCGTTGCGAATATATTTTTGGTAGGAGGGGTGAAAATAATAACAAATACTTTATATAAATAGGGCTATATTTTATTTCATAGACATGCGCGAAAGGATCTACTTCAGTAATTCAGTAGCTATTTAAAATTAGAGAAGAAATATTGTGAGAAGCAAAGCATGCGGTCATAAAGATCAACTATAGTTGTCAAAAACTTCTGTCATTAAGGCCGCACAGACACTCAAATATTATTAGTTGCATTAGCGTTTTCTCATTTAGTCAGCCAATACTGAGAAATTTTGTGTGGTCTTCTTGAGGGTCGGGTGACTGATGGGAATTTGTTGGCCACTATATGTTCACCACTCTTTCAGAAACTGCTCTGTCTCTTCGCGATCTCTCCAGTATCGTCTTCTTGGTCACTAGCAGACTCATTGTGGGACCAACAATTAGAGACAGTGTATTTTTATAACTTTTTTTTGTGTGCTGAAATTGGTCGATAAAAAATTACATATACAATGATAATTAAATAATTATATTTACCTCATTCCTCCCATCCTTATCATCCCATAATCCACATCCTTCTTAAATTTCACTATTTTTTTGTATTTTGTTTAGTTTTTAGTCATATTTTTTTGGTAACTGTTATAATACTCTTTTGATTAGTATATCACATTAGTCTTATTTTTGTACATTTTTTACTATAATTTGTAATTTTACTGTGCCTATACTAATTCAAATAAATGTAACCGAGTGCATTATTATTTTTTACTCCTCACTAACCCAAGGGGATATAGTGGGGAGTTTCGCAATTTTTAAGGGTATTTTTACTATTGCAGATTATCAATAAAAAAAAATACCCTTAAAAATTGCTGTCTACGGCGTGTTTATTTTACTTTATCGATTATAGACTAAAGTACTCATTGGATTCTTTTCAAATTTTGCAAATATGTGTATCTAATACTCGCTTAGACCCCATTAGATTTTGAACGATATATGAATAGTCCTTCTCAATTTTTTTAACTGTCAAATATTTTAAAGTGACCCCAAGCTCAGGAAACTTAATATTTGAAATTTTTATTTTCAAATTGGTAAAATGGCACATCACTTTCATAAAATGCCATTGAAGAGTTTTCATAATAAAATATTTAATTAAATAATAATTAAACAAATTCATTTCATGAAAATGCTTAAATTTTTCCACACAAAATTGGAATGCTTTATAGAATGACTTGTAAGTGAGGCATTTAGCGTTGGCCACAACCCATTAGTTTTTATTTATTGTTAAAATTCCTATTTAGCAATTTTAATTAAATTTTTAATTTATGATGTACAAAACAGAAAAAAAAGATTTGTAATACAGTGTCTTAAAAAAGTGATAATAGTAATAAACACTTCCTTGCACCCTGCGCAAGTGGCGAGTTTATTGCCAAATGGCAATTTCCTCCAACTAACTAGTATTTCCATATGTGTCAACGTGAACTCCGCTGTTGGGTGTTGATTGTGGTATTCAAAGTGATGTTAATTTCTCTCAAAGCCGCTACACGGGCAGTGGCGTTAATGTCTTACATAAATATTTTTAGGTTACTGCCCGATGGCTAAAAAAACCCAACATTGCACTCATAATTATGTACAGGAAGTAATAAATAAATAGATAAATAAATTAACTATTTTCACATTTTAAAGAATCGTAACAATGTACTTGATATTTTAAATTAGTACCTACCTATGCATTGTTTTTTAGAAAATGGTAAATTGGATAATGTTATGTTGTATGTACATATGTATGTTTGATACAACTTTGTAAATACAAGTACATAATAATATGTAGTTTCTTCGGAATTTCTTAGTTTCTCATGAAATATGTATGAATGCATGAAAGGGTAATACCGGTAGAGTGCACTTAATGAACTAACAAGTCTGCAACAATAAAATAAAAATGCACGTTTACATTATTAAAGCCTCACCGAGGTGCACTCCAGTGATGCCAACTTCAACGATGAAATGAATTAACTGGGACTTTTTGCAATTCAAGTACTATGTATGTATGTGCAATTTATATTATTGAACAATATACACATATTAGAATATATAAAAAATACATATTTTTACTTATTTAAAATACAATAATAAATTACATATTTCCCTTTACCATAGTGGAAAGACTCGATTGGATTTTAAAGGAGAAATTTAAACACAAAATCAATAAATAATTATATCTAGAGAATTATTGCTACACAAAATGAAGTAAATATTATTACAGTGAGCCAATATTTTTTCAATATGAACTTACTAAACTGAACGAAACGGATGGTGAACGAAATTGGTCGAGGCAGGATTCGAACTTGCGACCACTGGATTGCTAACCCAGCGCGCTCACCGCTCTGCCATCGACCCTTTTTTGATCCATTTGATTTTTTATTTACACCTTTTAAGTGTATTTTATAGTAAAATTAATTAAAAGGTGTCATTAAGTTTTTTTAATCTTAGTTTCCACTATACCGGCCTTCATGGCTCAGTTGGTTAGATATTTGCCTTCTTAGCGAAAGGTCTCGGGTTCGATTCCCGGTGGAGACACAGTTTTTTAATTGTGTTTTCAGTCCGGATTTGTGAGAAGATAAATATCATTAGTCAACAGAAAGAGGCAACTTGTTATTGGGTGCGTGTTAAATTAATATTTGACATAGTATGTACCAGGTACCTGCTAGTAACACGAGAAGTAATACCAAATGAAAAATAAATAAAATAATATAATTAGATTTTTTTATTCGACAAATATTGTCATCGGAAACATGTGTGTATTCTAAATTATAGTTAGATTGGACCAAAAATAGTGATTTTAAATTCTATATTATAATTTGGAGCATACCTACATATACATACCAACAACATTATGATAAGTTTATATTTATATGTTTGGTAAAATCAATTATACTTTATTGTTAATCCAAATAGTTAAAGCTTAAAACCATTCTCGAATAGTCGTAAGTGCAAGTATATCAAGTATGTGTGTGTATTTTAAATACTAGTCGATACAGGAAAGGGATGGATGGTAGCATTTGTGGGTTATGTTCTGCGAGGCGAAAAGTGAACGTTGCTTCAGCAGATAATGAAGGGCAAAATAGATGAACGCCGAGGCTCCGCAACATTAATGAGTGGACTGGCATCAGAGAAGTGTCGGCGAGTTCCAGACAGAGATGGTTTCTCAAGAGTGTTTTTCAACATGGCGTCGTCGGGGGGACCTGATACTTATTTTTTATAAACAAGTAAATAAAAAAAGAGAACACCTTCTAATTTTTTTTCAAATATATATGTTAAGAAATATATATTTGTATGTAATTTTTCTTTTTAAAGTTTTTTTAAAATATATTTGTTTAGAAATGTAAAACAAATTTATCTTTCTGATAATATCTGATTTTTTCATCCTCTCCATTTACTCTTGTTATTCTTTTTTTTAATAAGGCACAGCCACCAATAGAGGCGGATTTGTGCTGTACAATTTAGATCATAATATATTTACTGTTGAAAGAAGAGTAAAAACAGAATTCCATTAGATCTTAGAGAAATAGGGGTTTACATTAAATGATTGCAAAAGGGAAGCACATGTACAAGCAATTAAAGAATTTCCAATAAATCATTAAATGCGTAAGTCACTTTCTAATGGTTTTTTAGTCACTTTCTAATGGTTTCAGTCACTTTCACTGTTTTTCGTTTTGTATTCCTATCATCGCTATGAATTTGTTTTTTGTCTTTTCCTTTTTTACTTTTCTTTATATTTTTTATGGGAGTGAATATGGGAGTGAAGCAAGGGTGCGTACTATCACCGTGGCTCTTTAATCTATACATTGACTACTGTGTGAGAGCCCTAAAGAATGAGAACATTGGGCTGAAACTGGAAGGTGTGACTGTATGTGATCTAATGCATGCGGATGACAAAGTATTAATGGCTGAAAGCGTGGAAGACTTGGAATGTTTGGTTAAAACAGTATTCGATGGATGCATGCAAAATGGATTGAGAATGAATGCAACTAAATCTAAAGTGATGGTATTTGAGAAGAGCGAAAGACGAACAAAATGCGAGATACGAGTGGAGAATGAATAATTAGAACAAGTGGATGAATATTTATACTTAGGAAGCATGTTTCAGCGTGATGGAAGATTGGAAAAAGATATTGAAAGGAGAGTAACGGCAGGTAATAGAGTGAATGGTGCATTAAGAATGGTAATGGCTGACCCAATTATTTCGAGGCAAGCAAAGCTCGCGGTACACAATGGTATCGTCGCACCGACTCTAATGTATGCTAGTGAGGCATGGACATGGCAGAAGACGCATGAAAGTAGAATTAACGCGGTTGAAATGAGGTCACTAAGACGAATGTGTGGTAAAACGATGTATGATAGAATAAGAAATGAGGATATTAGACGAGAATGTATGATTGAAAGAAATATCGTAAGTAAGATGAAAATAAATGCCCTTAGGTGGTTCGGCCACATAGAAAGAATGAGTGATGACCGTCTGACAAAAAAAGTGTACAAGGCTGATAAAAGAGGAACGAAAAGTCGGCCAAGAAAAAGTTGGCACGATCACATAAATGGGATTTTGAAAGATGGTGATGTTAGAAGTAAGAATAATAGAAGAGCGTGTATGAGATGATGTATGGACGTGAATGAAGCGAGGAATGTGTGTCAAGAGAGAGGAGTCTGGCGTTCGGTTCTCTCTGCCTACCCCAAATAGGGAAATGGCGTGATGGTATGGTATGGTTATATTTTTTTTTGTCATTAGGTACCTAATTTGTAGAGTATTTATTTATTTAAAACTTTTCGAGCGCATGTGCACAGTTGCGGGATTACTAATATCTTTCAATCAACCATTCAAAGTTTATGAAAAGGATCTAAATATCAGTAACTAGATGTATCGTTATTATTATATCGGAATATGTTTTTACAGAGAAAACGGATAATATCACAATGATGTACAATCAAAAGGAATAATGTGCAGCGGTTGAGTTCATCTGTAGTAGGTATTCAATATGTTTAAAACATGCAATTCATTATTTAACTAATTAAATCCTTTGTCTGATGCAAGCGTTTTCAAGTGATTAAATTAGCAATTCTATAAAACTCTTCACTAGATAAAGTAATTTATTGACCCATTTATTTAATTTATCTTTCTTTTATAATCTTTTTGAATTTACAAACAAATTGTTATAGCAAAATAAAGCATTGATATCATTGTTTTAAGAGTTTTCATGAACATATGAAATTACATAATAACTTATTCTTCTTCTTTTCCCCGACGTTGACGGCCACCATAAAGAAAGCCTCCCTGTCCTGTGCAGTGCAAAACAGCTCCTACAGTTCTTATACCGGTAGTTCTCGGGCAACTAACAGGTAATATGTCTAATAGTAATTTAAAACGCACCCAATAACTAATTGTCACATTCTGGAGACTTAGGGAAATCGTCTCACAGATCCAGCCTGAAAACACAATTAAAAACTGTGTCTTCACCGGAAATCGAACCCGGGACCTTTGGATCAGCAGCTTAAGAAACCAACTGAGCCACGAATGCCGACAAATTCTTTTTTTCAGCATTCGTGACAAAAAATTTTACACATATGAAAATTTTACTTTCAGTCTGTTCGGAGGCAGTACCTACTAGTTAAAATTGTAATATTAAGAATTTTTTTAATTTGTTAGTTTTAACATAAACACGGTTTAATACAAATATTACAATTATTACAGATTTTTTTTTAAATAAGTACTATCCTAATGAAGTTCAAAACTAAACTGTATGAGATAGGAGTAAACTATATAGATTCTTAGATTTCAGATGAGTGGAGGCAGAGCGGTTAGCACGCTGGGTTTGTAATCCAGTGGTCGCGAGTTCGAATCCTGCCCCAACCGATTTCGTTCACCTATAATACAAGCATTATTATTCTTAGTTAAGGGAATGTATGAGGACATATTCATTCTTTAAAAAATATATATTATAGTCACATTACTGTTATGGGTAGGTAACAAAATTGATAATTCTCATCCATGAGAATTATATGCATCAAAAATCTCAAATATAGACCTTTAGGTAAGCACTATAGATTTTAAATTAATTTTGAATTCCATTTTAAGACTTTGTGACTCTAAATCATCATCAGCAATGGCGCTACAGCCCGATATGGGCCTTGGCCTCCTCAAGAAACTGCCACCATTCCGCCCTGTCGGCAGCAAGTCTCCTCCAATTTGTCTGTCCGATCGCTCTTATATCTCCCTCGAAAATAGGTACCCATATTTAAATAGTGACTCTAAATAGGTACCTATATTTAAATCATTGAAACAACAAAAGATCTCGCAAATACACAATAGATATTTGAGATCGTTGGACGCTTACAAATTCAATTTAATACTTAATTTGGGTGCTACAAAATCTAATTTATTTAAACGCCACTGTAGCCATTATCGCTTTAACTGAAATAACTAAAACAAATATTTGTTTTGAATCGGAATAGAAATATTTAATATGTTGTATTGTGTGAAATGTCGGGAATTCGCTGGGAATTGGCGGAGAGCATACTGAGAAAATAATTTATGTACACAAGAAGATGTACATAGGCACCCACTGGAGACGTCTTTCAAATGACAATATTCTAAAAATCTTCCCCCTATAATTTCCTCGCAATCGCTTGTTAAAAGCGAATTGCTTTTTTGACGTCTTCGAATCCATTCACGAAATGGCTAAACCGATTTTTTCTTGTCACACGATAATGTTTGCGAGTAATTTCACGTGGTGTGGATTCTTTGGTTGTTTTGTTACCTACCCATAACAGTAAAGTTTATTTTTATGTTACGATTGAAATGTTATGGATTGAATCTGTTGGTTATGATTCCTTCTTTTGTAGTGATATATATGTATAGTGATACTTTTTACTATTTCTGCGTAGATTTAAATTATAATTTTGTCTATTGAATTAATTATCAACCCATTGATCATTTATTTATGGTTACAAACAGTCACAATTACAAAAATACCTATAATTTCCTCGCAATTTAGATGGGTCGGTGGCAGAGCGGTCAGCGCGCTGGGTAAGTAATCCAGTGGTCGCGAGTTCGAATCCTGCCTCGACCGATTTCGTTCATCTATAGCACAAGCATTTATTTGCTTATTTTAGGGAACGTAGAAAGATGTATATGTACTTGTTTAACAAGGACATATTCATTTTTTATAAAAAAAAAATACATTAAATAAGACAATTACCCACATAAGGACCAGAATATGTAACATTTATAAAAACATGTGAATGATGGTGTATCTGAATCAAAAGGATCTAGGAGAGTATTAAAAGGGAAGATTAACAATATTACAATATTACTACATGCCACCATGATGAGAACTCGATTTCGCCATAACGATTTACCATAATTAGTTGCATGTAACACATGAGATCCAATTGTCGATAGCGATAGTATGTATAGTTGAAGAATAAGTACCAAACTATAAACCCATAAATACAAATTATTTAATATTTTAAGATATTTGGTTTTCTATACAACACATGTACCTAGGTATGTATGTCAAGATAGGATAGTAGGTATGGAGGTCAGTCCTTTGATCCTACCCAGAATATGAAAACAGCATGATGGTATGTATGTATGTTTGGAGATTAGTATCAAACTATTAAGTCTTCTTAGATATTGTGTGTAGGCGACTGCCATACAAATTGTATGAAGCAATGTCGTCACTAAATTCAATTTTTATAAAAATTGTTAAAAAAAAATTGAGATGTGCTAATTCAATGGTAAAATTTTTTATAGAAAATTAAATTATCTAGTTGGTAAGTGTTTTGGCGTTTTTCGATATTTTTAAAAAATTTGGTAATATAGGCAGTTAAACTTATAAATTTATTTAAAAAAAATATTTTTCTTAATAAAAAATGTTTGAGAAACCCTGGAATTTTTTTGAAAAAAAAAATGATTAGAAATTTTGTATTTTACTATGTTTATACCAATTTCAGCGTTATAGCTATTATGGTTTCTGAGATATATGGATAAATGAACCAAAATTTCAAAAGTTGATAACCCCTGACTGAAACAAAAATTCACAATTCTGAGTATAAAAGTTTTTTAGACATATAACTGTTCATATATTCTGATATTTTGGGCTCTATAAATTGAGCGGATCAAAAGTTATAAGGGGACGACGACACTGACACACACACACACACACACACACACACCCACACACACACCCACACACACACACACACACACACACACACACATACACACACCCTCACACACACACACACACCCACACCCACACACACACACACACACACACACACACACACACACACACACAGACACATATACAGACACACACACACACACACACACACACACAAACACACACACACACACACACACACACACACACACACACACACACACACACACACACACACAAGAGAACAAAGTTCTCCTGAACAAATCAACAGTTGGATAATTACATATCTATATATAAGTCATCACATCTTCTCCAAATCATACACAGCATTCAAACACGAAATAAAACACATTCAAAAATCATCACCACAACACGCGATGACATAATAATACACATACTCTATTGAGATATTAATCATCTGTCATAACATACTACACCATCTCTTTTATTGAATTATGGCTCCTTAATTTTAATTTTATTTTATGTATTTTTGTTTTTTTTTCTCTTTTTTATCATTATGTTAATGTATAACTCTTGTTTCTCTATTTCTCGCCTCAATATTTATTTCTCGCCTCAATACTTATTTCTGTATAATTATTTTCTTATCTTTTTCATTTCGTTTATGTTAATTTAAATTGTTTTTTTTTTTTCTTCTTTACTTGTTTTGTTTTTATTATTATTGTATTACTTTGCAAATTTTCACTTTCATATGTTTATATTGTGAATACTGTACTGTAACTTTGAATTCTATGTTACTATTAGTTATATGCATATTTTCTGTAACTGTTTGTATTCCTAAATGAATAAATAAATAAATAAGTAATTCTGAATTTACTTGTCGTTCAGATACATGTCCACCATCTTGTTAATAAATTAATTTCTCGTCGTCATTCAAAATAAATGCAATGTTATCAATTACATAGTTATTATAATAAATATAACATAAAGTAAATTTCCACAAAATTCGATTTACTATGACTGAACGTTTTCGCTGAGGTGACTCGGCATTATCAATGTCTAAATGAAACTAAATAATTTAACAAGACTCGTCAAACACAACTGAAATATTTAGAACGTTGCCGCATATGTAGGGGGAATAACAGTGATTTTACAATGTGCCAAATATGGGGGTGATCTAATATTGAATGAGTGGGGATACATTTTTTTAAAAGAACGAATATGTCCTTGAAACAAGTACATATACATCCTCATACATTCCCTAAACTAGGCATTTAAATGATTGTACTATAGGTGAACGTTATCGGTCGTGTCATGATTCGAACTCGCGGCCATTGGATTACTAACCCAGCGCGCTTACCGCTCTGCCACCACCCATCTAAACCAATTTACTGTAGTAAGATTTTTTACAGCTTTAATAATAATTGGACGCAAATCTCACTAAGGTAGGTATATACCATAGAATAATAATAAAACTATAGAATAATCATTCCCATACAATACCTCGCTGAAAAAGAGAAGCCGTTTTATTGGCCGGCTCGTGTCAATATATGTATGACTCTGCTGGTAGACATTGTTCGTATAGTACTACTCGTTATGGCTGCGTAAATAATTTTGCAAGCAGTTAAAAAATTACCTATTTGGAGAACGTATCACGCAGACGGCCAAATGATTACTGAATGCTCGTAGTAAAATGTTGACCAAATTAGTAATAGGCTAAAGAGTATTCTATACTATTATTATTCTATGATATATACATACAATTTCTCAATTGTATAATGAACTAAATAATATAATACGTCATTCACCTAGACAAGCACACTGTTTAGTAATGGGAGATATTAATATAAATATTTCAGGTAACTGTAGTAGTAGAGAAAAATATGAATATTGTAACATGATGGCGTATAACAATTTTAAATCTTGTATAAATACCATAACAAGAGAAACGGAAGATGGATATGGATCTTGCTTAGACCACATTTGGTCAAATGTTCAAGACATTGAAAATATTATGGCAATAATCTTTAAATGTCATATAACGGATCATCATATGTGTATATATACATACTCGTGTATAAACACATATTTCTCTAAGAGCAATGACATATCCAACAAAAATAACATAAATTACGAATTACTGGAAGGATATCTGAAAAATGAGAATTGGGCAACAGTTCTCATTTCTCAAAACGTTAATGAATGCACAAATATTTTTCAAAATATATTATTGAAACATTTAAGTAACGCGACGAATGTCGATGTTAATAAAATTAAAACAAAATCTAAATACAGAAACATAAAGCCTTGGATTACTCAGGGATTGATTCGCAGTGTCCGCATGAAAGCTCGACTCTTAAAATTGAGTAAAAAATACCCATATAACCAAAGAATCATCAATCATTATAAAAAATATCGCAATCTTCTAACACTTCTAATAAGAAAAACTAAAAACACTTATAAAAATATATTGATTGAAAATGGAAAAGACAGCAGAAAAAACTGGAAAACGATAAATGAAATCATTAATAAGAAAACTAAGAAACACGAAATAACTATGATACACGATGGATCAACAAACATTGAGGTATCAAAGGATCCCAAAAGGATAGCAAATATGTTTAACGTATTTTTTAATCAAGTTGGAATTAAATTAGCAATGGAAGTAAACAAAGATTTTGATACCCAAAACATACTTGAAGATGATGTACACAATCCAGACGACATGTGTAATTTTAAATTGACTACAGAGGAAGAAGTTTCCAAAACAATTAAAGAACTTAAAACTGGATCCGCACCAGGACATGATAACATAACCGTCAAAATTATAAAGCACAACAGTAAACATCTCTGTAGACCAATTACACACCTCATAAATTTAAGTTTGAAGAAAGGAGTTTTTCCAGACACGTACAAACATACAATAGTGGTGCCTATACACAAAAATGGTCCAAAAGAGTTATTGAATAATTACAGACCCATCTCTCTTGTATCCAACATATCCAAAATTTTTGAAAATATAATAATAAAAAAACAACTAGTCACCTATATTGAAAGATTTAAAATACTACATAATAACCAATATGGATTTAGAAAAGGTCGAAGTACAAATGATGCCATTGCTGAATTAATTGAGTCAGTTGGAAAATCTTTGGATAGCGGTAAAAAATGTATCGGAGTTTTTTTAGATTTGAGAAAAGCTTTCGATAGTATCTCACATATAAGACTATTGAATAAATTTAAAAAATATGGTATATCGGGCACCGTAAGAAACTGGTTTTGTAGCTATCTCAAAGATAGGATACAAACCGTAAGAATAAGTTCATCCATAAGTGATCACCTTTCTTCCAAGTTTGGTATCCCACAGGGTACGGTCCTTGAACCAATATTATTTATTTTATATGTAAACGATATTTTTGAACAATGCAATAATAGTACAGTTATTTCATATGCAGATGACACTGTTGTTCTGTGCGAAGCTCCTACAATGCAGGAGGCAACGCATAGAGCTTCGGAGAATCTCACAAAGTTGAAAAACTGGTTTGATGATAATTTATTATCATTAGATACAGAAAAAACATACTTCATTCCATTCACACTAAACAATAGACAATCCGATACCGACATTAAA
The DNA here is from genome assembly GCA_963576475.1 of Molanna angustata. Classification (NCBI taxonomy): domain Eukaryota; kingdom Metazoa; phylum Arthropoda; class Insecta; order Trichoptera; family Molannidae; genus Molanna; species Molanna angustata. The sequence goes on from OY754975.1 coordinate 25,191,750, forward strand.
TTATTATTTTACGAAGACTTAAATAAGACCCGATTAATAGAAATACATAAGACTAATGAAATAAAGTATTTAGGCATAAAAATAGATAGAAACCTTAAATTTAAAACCCAAATAGAAAATATAGTAAACCGTTTGAGAAAATCCATTTATATATTCAGGAATCTCAAAAATATATTATGTAAAAATAGTTTAAAAATTGTATATTTTGCATTTGTGCACTCTGTCCTTATGTATGGTGTTTCGGGATGGGGTGGTACATATAGGACAAATCTTTTGCCTGTTGAATTTACGCAAAGACTGATTATAAAGATTATTCTAGGCAAACCTATAGATCACCCGACGGAACAGATCTATATAGACTTCCCGGTCCCAACACTAAAGCAGATAATGGACACGATTGCAACTGTATATGCTCACAGACAGAACCATCCTGAAATTTTTTCTATTGGAACAGTAAGGTAAGGCGCGCATGGAAGCTTAAATTAATCGGCCGATTATTATCGGCCGATTAATTTATCGGCCGATAATAAATCGGCCGATCGGTTCTAACGCGCATGGAAGCTTCTAGAATCGTACGATTGGAAATAACACGGCGGTCAACATTCATATGATTAGAAATAATTGACAGATCATAATTTACCGAACTTAATCAAAAAATCATTAACTTGGGCTCCATGCGCCTGTACAACAAGCGGGAAAAAGAAAAACATTGCGCGGGAAACCGAAAACTGCGGTACCTTTGTATTGCGCGGTAAAAGGTATGTATTGCACGGGAAAAGATAAATAAATTGACAGATCATAATTTACCAAACATAACCTAGAAATCATTATGTTGGGCTCCGCGCGCGTACAAGCGGGAAAATACAAACATTGCGCGGGAAACAGAAAAGAACTATTGTGTGACAGAACAAATGTACAGACGCAATAGTGAACCAAGTATATATAATATAAAACTTTTTTTTAAGGTTTTTTCGTTGACACAGTTGAAGTTCATAATTATAAATTGTAAAAAAAAAAACACTTGAAACACAGTTAAGTTTTTATTCATTAAGTGGAATATTTATTAAATTACCTATGTAACTATTATTCAATTAAGTAATAACTTACCCAATTCAGTTCTTTTATTATGATTTAGCTGTTCCCAGCCAGTTATTAATATTTCGCTTATCTCCAACCATAATTTTTGCTTAATTTGGCGGTTACTATAATTTTTTATCATATAATGAAGGACGTGCTTCAACTAATATAATTAATTTTTCCGAATCAAAATTTATTTCATCTGACATTTCGTTTGGCAGCACTGACAACGTACTTCTCGATCTACTGCGCTCGGACGATTAAATTATCGGTGAGCATGCGCCATGCGCGCCCTCTCATACAACAAGATTGGTTACAAAAAATCGGCCGATCTCGATCGGCCGATTTTTTTGTGTCGCGTCACGGATTTTAAAATCGGCCGATTCTGTTAGCTTTCATGCGCGCTCTTACATGTAATTCGTATGTTGTAACTCACCGATAATTAATCGGCCGATGAAATTAGCTTCCATGCGCGCCTACCTTAACGACTAGAGCAAAATTTAAAATCGTCATACCAAAGAAAAATACAACTGCAGCACAGAAATTACTGTCATATAGGGGAATATTATTTTACAATGACCTGCCCACTTCCATTAGAGAAATAAAAATACAACTGCAGCACAGAAATTACTGTCATATAGGGGAATATTATTTTACAATGACCTGCCCACTTCCATTAGAGAAATAAAAATACAACTGCAGCACAGAAATTACTGTCATATAGGGGAATATTATTTTACAATGACCTGCCCACTTCCATTAGAGAAATAAAAGATCTAAATAAATTTAAAATAGCATTAAAAGGGCATATTTTTGGCAATACATAATCCTATATGTTGAATTTTTCTTTCTTTATGTAATTACGATACTCCTCTCTCGAACACGAGTTTTTAACTCTATCGAGAGAGTATCAATACGGTAATTTTTGTCATATATTGTAACTTGGTCAAAATATTGTGTAATACTCTTATAAAATAAATAAATAAAAAAAAAAAAAATTTTGATACACGAACTAATTATTTTTGTTTGACCAAACCAACAAAGTCTGCATTATTCGTTAGACTGGTTGGTACCTATGTTTGATTAATACGGTATTGTTGAAAATTTTGTGCTGACAGAACCTACTTACAATTTAATTCCTTCCGAAAATATTTTTTGTGCCGTGAAAGGACGCCTCCTTGGCGAATTTAATTTGGGTGAAAATCTTATAAGTGTTATTTTTTGCCTTTATGAAAAACGTTTGAAATAGATTGGGTAACGGCTGATGCAGATGACTCTTACTTATTGGATCCACTTATTAAATTTAGTTATTAAGAAATAATTTCATCGATCGCTTCGTCTTACGTACAATATGATCAAAATTTTGACGAACAATTCAATACTAAGGATGCTGCCCCTGGTCGCTAACGTAGCTGTACCAATTCTGTTGTACAAAAATTGTGCAATACTTTTGGTTGTTTCATAGGAATTCAAAGCCGTCAAACAGCACAATTTTGAACAATTTTATGAAGTATTTTAATTATACTATTACTGATACTTTTGTTGAAATAACCCAGCCGTATTATATTATGATTCGTGCCCTATTTTATTTATTTTTCAAACGAATATAAATTATATTTCATCATCATCGCTGGCGCTACTTTTAACGAATAGGTATAAATTATATTTCACCATTATCACAAAAAAAATATACATGGGTGTAAGAGATGGAGTGAATAGCAGGGGCCGCCTCAGAAAGGGATGGCATGACCATGAGTATGATATTTTGAAAGAAGGAAATATAAGAAGCTTGAATAATCGACGAGCATGTGTGAGACGATGTATGGATGTAAAAATGGAGGAGTATGGCGCTCGGTTCTCTCTGCTTAACCCGTAAGGGATATGGCGTGATGGTATGTATGTATGTATGTATCACTGGCGCTACTTTTTAAACGAATATAAATTATATTTCATTATCATCACTGGCGCTACACTAAAGTATGTAACTATATTTACCAACTAGAATTTTTATGAATAATACCCCCTATTCAGTAACTATTATAACTAAAATAGCAACGTTATAAAATTGTATATTTTAGAATTATAGTCTTATTTCAGCATTATAAAACATAAAATTGGACTAAATGGAATAGGAACGTACCTACATTGGCCGGAACGTTCTCAAAAAGTTATTGAATTAGACGTATTTTGATGAATTATTAAAATTATGAAAATTTCATAATTTTCATGATTATTCATAATACGTCTGATTCAGTAACTTTTTAAGAACGTTCCGCCCAAAATAGGTAAGTACTTTCCTATTCCATTTAGTCCAAGTTGATATTTTATAACCCTGAAATAAGACCGTAAATCTAAAATCTGCAATTTTAGAACGTTCCTATTTTAGTTCCAACAGTTACTGAATAGGGGGTATTGTACAATGAATGAATTGCAATTAAGCTTCCTTCGACTTCATTAAACTCAAATTATTCTAAAATATCAATAAAATATACTAAAACAAGATACACATTAATTCTTAAAGCAAGTAAGAAGGGGATCTTCCTAAATCAAACGCCATACAAATAATAATCTGTTTGAGAGATAAATCTCCCCTAGCATTAAAAATATCAGGATGTCATTGATCCGAGGGAGTCAAATATTGCAACGTCATCAGAAATGTCAATTTCACGTCAATAATATGACGGTAACGAACCCTTAGTCGAAATAATAATGACGTGTCTCGTCTCAAGTAGGTAGCGGAATCAAATATTCAGACATTTTACTTGGATATATTTTAAAGTAAGTCCATCAAAATATATTGCGATGAGATACTCAAATTGTAGAATTCGGACCCTAGTTGTCAAAGCCATTAATTTTCCTGTAAAATATTGGTACTCAACAACGATAACTAGACCTTTGAATACAACACAGTTCACTTTACCAAAATCAGATGAGAAATGTTGACATTAAACGCGAATTTTTTTCACACATAAACTAATAAGAAGTATAAAAATAGTAGGTATTATACACTACGTAAATAATTTGTAGAGAAATATAATTTATTTGAAAAATACGAATACATAATAAACTTATTCCTGACCTCAAATGACAAAAATGTTGATAACTTTTTTTCTGCAGCCAATTTCCATTCAATTCATAAAGCAACTAAAAAATAAGGGGAATGCAGAATTACTTACATCATCATAATCATTGACGACAGCCCTGTGTGGGCCCTGGCCTCCTCCGCTCTCTTACAGTTTGTTATCCCGATCGCCCTTTTGACGTCTTCTGTGTCATCCAGCCATCTTAGCTTGGGCTTGCCTCTACTTCTTTTGCCCTCTGGATTTGTATTAAGAACCTTTTTGGGGATACGATCATCATTCATCCTGCTGATATGTCCCAACCAGTAAAGTTCTGGTTTGGGCGACATGTCCTGCCCATGATTGACCCTACGTAAACCTAATCAACCTAATGTTGTTTGTGAGAATAATAAAATAATGGTAAGTACATATTTATTGATATGAGTGAGCTGCTGTTAATAATTATTCTATAGAGTATTGAAATCAAATCAGTGTTACAATAGGTACCAAAACGAAGTATTATCCCTAAAATATCAACAATGAATTGGAAAAAAAACATGTTTTTGAAAAACTCAAGTGAAAAGTAATGACTTATTTTTGTACAATGATTTCCCGTTAAAATTATGTAGAGTAGAATATTACAGGTTCCAGGTGCGTAGTCTATAAAATTATCGATTTTCCCCGATATTAAAACGGGGATGAGAGGAAAAGGGAGGGGAGGCAATATTGGCGAATTATGAGATTATCTCAAAAATTTTGTATTATTTTAACAACAAAATGTTGATACAAAAAGGACATTCTAAGGATTATATTTAAGATTTAAGACTTAAGCCGTACAATCTATTAAATATGATTTGTGTTCTGATTTCATGTTCAATGCGAAGTATTTATCTCTAGATATACTATTATTAGTGATTTTCAGATAAGTTTTATTTTCATCCACAAAGACATATTCTTTTATCAACGTTATCTTTTGAAAGCAATTCACATATCTCGGTTCACTAATACCAGTAACAATAACTTCAGTGAAGAAGTGAATAGAAGAATTGTTGCTGCTAACAGATGCTTTTGGCCTACAGAGACACATGAAGTCCAGGATTTTTTCGAAAGACCAAGCTGACACTGCATACAACTATTGTCAGACCAGTGTTGACATATGCCTCCAAGACCCAGACTCTAAAAGAGATGAGAACAAACTTAGCATTTTTGAATGCAAGATCCTGCGGCGAATCAACGGAGTTGTTTGTGAGGGTGGTGTATGGAGAACTGTACCAGCTGTATGATGATCACGGGATTTATTAGGATTGAGAGACTCAGATGGACAAGACACGTGGATAGAGTCCTACCTCGTAGTGAGGCGTACAGGGAGACCCAAGCTGATATGGATGTTCTGCGTCCAGGAAGATCTGGACTCTTTGGGCGTGGTCAGTTGGAGACATGGAGCCGCTGACAGATCGGAATGGCAAATACTTCTTTTGAAGGCCGGGTCCCACCTTGGGATGTGGAGCTGATGATGGTGATGATCTTATGAAAACTGTAGTATATAATACATTCGATTTCCAAGTCAAGGTGTGATTCTCTTATGGGTCATGGTCTTTTCAATGATGACCCTCACTGCCAAAAGCTTATAAAAGATAAAATACGTTCAGCGAGTAATGTTGGGCGTCAGTCTCCGAGATTGAATAAGAAACGGAGATTAGACGTCGAACAAAGGTTGCCGACATTGCAGAGCAAGGCTGAAATGGCATTTGGTGGGGCACTTGTGGGGCAAGACAGTTTCAGATAGTCACATAGATGAATTTTGAAGTGGAGGCCCTGGACCAACAAAAGAGGCGTAGGAAGACCATCTTGACCAGACAGATGAAGACAGAAATAAATGGAAATGTTTAGAAGAGGCCATTATCCAGTAGTGGATCGAATATGGCTGATAAGTGAAGGTTTATGTTTATTATTTATTAATGAAATTTTGTTTTCTCTTCCCATACTAGGTATACTAATAACTTAGCACAAGAATTGCATAGTATGTATAATGTATTCAAAATAATTATATATGTATATTTAAATAAATTGAAATTAAAATTAACTGTTGCGCGGATACAGAAACTTCCCATTTATACCTATCCTCATCTTCCTGATATACCAAATCAATTTCTTACCTACATCCATACCTTAAACATGGTAACAATAATCTCGCCCCATCTCAGCGTGCTAGTAAGCCACAGTTTAGTCTCAACACTCACTCGGCGCCGTGCGCGTGCCTATTTCAAGTGAAAACCAGAAAAAAAGGTTATAGACAGATAACATTGTTGAACCAGTGACGAGAGAGTAAGAAGAACTCTACGCGAGAGAGAAGATAGAAGACAGTTGGCACAGTAAGTCCACTTCCTTTATACTTTTCCATCTCTGCAATCTTTTATTCTTCTGCCATTAATAGAAAGATACATTTGTAATAGTAATAGCAATACATTGTACAAGTTACGAGTATATTCCCAAAAAATAGCCTTTTCCAAATAACCAGTGTTACCAGCCCATAGATTTTTTTTTATTTTTTGCAATATACATCATAATACAGTTACATAATTAACAAAGAAAAAATAATAATGTTTCACTAAATTATATAAACATTTTTCATATTACTCCTTGAAGAGGACATTGATCAAGTTTATTTATTTATATATTTATTTTTTATTTATTTCTATATAAAAAAATAGAGTAGATATAAGATAAAAAATAATTGAAGGTAATATAAGCATATACATACATAGTAGAAATTCAAAGTAAATATAAGTAATCGAATATTTTTATTATTGCAATGTTTGCGCATATGCAATAATAAAAATATTCGATTACTTACACATTGGTACAAGTAGGTAAATAAGACAAAAATGACCTTATAAGTCTGGCGCAATTCAGGGGTGACTTCTATGCGAAAAATGCATTTGTCACCTCAGGTATAAGAATTGTTGCTCTCATTATTTACAAAAAACCAATTCTCTCAATAGATGGCGTTACAACAAAATAAATAAAAATAATAAGAATGTTGTTCATAATTTCACACATAGATGGCTGTAGTGAAAATTCCTTATTTTCAAGCGAAAAGAATTTCAGTATTACAATATATAGAACTTTCAAAATTGAATTGATAGGGATCTCATTAAAAAAGCATAATTGGTGAACGTTGCGCAAGCGCATAAAGTGATCACGTAAACCAGCCGATGACAGGTCGTAAGCCCTGTAGGTGCGTTGATTTCCCGGTTCTCCTACAGTAAATATTCCAACTTCGTCTCTCTTGAGATAATTAAAAATCTGTTAATAAATATAAGTTATTTCATTTCTAATAAATATCATTTTATTATTTCACTAGTGCTTACATAGTATAAGTTATCTCTTTTTGTTTGTATCTTTTGTTACTAGCCCCCTCACTAGGCATAGCCTGTGCCAAGGTGAATGAGATTTAGGATATTAAGGAAACTGGGAAATGAACTGGAAGGATGAAATAGTATAATTTCACTAACCGATGCTTGTCGCACTGAGAATATGCTTTAGTCCTTGCAGAGACAGATTACATAGATCGGGTTAAGTGTTAAGTTTATTGTAGTTCTTACAGCAGCGTTTAATAAAACCGTCTTGATCGTAATTTGTTCTTGACAAAGGTATGTTAAATATACTTTTGTGGTGTGATGTTCTAGATTGATATTTCAAGGGCATTCTTTCAATAAAATAACGACTATTAACCAAATTATTTAATATTTTATGAAGTAAGAGGTTGTCCGGGATTTTTCTTCGTTTATCTCTTGTTATTTTTATTTTGTGTGAATATTTGTCATGTAATTGATTACCTTATTACTAGAGTAGGTACAAACTTTATTGTATTAAATCGGTTTGGTTGGAAGAAATTGCTGTTTAGAAAAAAAAAACCGCCAGTGTAAACTTAACATGAATAGTCACATCAAAACTTAAGCTATATTATTTAATATATTCTTGGTGAGTTCCTAGAAGAGTGTAACATCTGGCATTTATTATAAAATACCGCTAACACTCATAAAAAAAACATAGGTTTAAAAAATAGTTAGTCATGGAACGTATCACGTGTAGTTGCGGTTGAAATGGTAACTTGACAGTCAAAGTGAAATTTTCTGATTTATATGAAAAATTACAGTCGTTTTGCAAAAATACCCCTGATTTATGGTTTGTCATAAAGAACCAAAGTGTGTGGTACCTACCTATATAATACGCTGTAAGTAAAATGGATCAAAATAAGTGATTTATTTTGAAGAAATGTACGTTTCGTATTGATGACTGTTATACTAGAACGTGATTTTATCAAAAGATGCCCAAAAATATGTAACGTTTCAAGTAGGTACTATTTTTTTTAAATTGTATATAAAAAAAGATCTTTAATGTCAAAACAGAAAAGAAGAAAAAATGTTACAACTGTCGATTCCTTCAAGAGAATTTCATTCTCTTGAAGGAAGAGGCAGTTTAAATAAAAGACGCGTGTATGAAGGAACATTTTATATGGCGTAGTGGACTTTTTGCATGCTAAAAACACAAACTTTTATGTGAGTTTTGTGGGTCTATGTGTGTGTCTTTGTGTGTGTCTGTGTGTCTGTCCCCCCCCCCCCTTTATAACTTTTGATCCGCTGGATTCACAAAGCCTAAAATTTCAGAATATATAAATAGTTATAGGCTTACAAAACTTTTATACTATAGAATTTAGAATTTATGTTACAGTCAACTTTTGAATTTTTACTTTTCCATATGTCTCAGAACCAATAAAACCTAGAACGCTGAAAATTGGTATGAATATAGACAAATACAAAATCACAAATTAGTTTTTTAGAAAAAAATTCCAGAGATTCTCAAACATTTTTATTAAGAAAATTTTTTTTTTATGATAAATTTGTGTTTAACTGCCTATATTTCCAAGGTTTTTAAAAATATTGAAAAAAGCCGAAACACCCCAACTAGATAATTAAATTATTTAATTTTTTTTATATGTATATTATAGCAGTACATCTCAAACTTTTTTTAACAATTTGTCTAAAAATTAAATTTAGTGACGACATCGTCTCATATAATTTATATGGCAGTATACACTACACAATATCTACAGGGATTATCAATAGTTTAATACTTAATCTCCAAACATACATACATGTCACATTATGATGCTGTTTTCATATTCTGGGTAGAAAAAAAAAACGACTGACCTCCATTCTATACTATCCATACATATATACCTACATGTTTTTTATTGAAAACAATATATATTAAAATATTCAATAATTTGGATTTATGGGTTTATAGTTTGGTGGGTATTCTTTAACTTAACCTACTATTGCTATCGATAGTTGGATCTCTTGTGTTACTTGCAACTAGTCGATATATTTTTATATTGGTTCATATATATTTTTTGTAGCGTCACGTAATAATTGACTGGTGTTTCCAATGGTTTGAATAAACAACAGTGGAAGTTGCCGATAAAATATGAACACAAAAAAATATGCAACCAAAATAAGTTAATCAAATTCATAGTTCCGTGCCAGTTATATTTCTTCTCCGTAATTTCTGATGGTATTAACCAGATTCCAGTAGAACGTGAGTCTTATTAAAAGCTAGTCCAGTGAATTGATCTCTAAAGCAGCCCATTCACGATCGTACCATTCAGCGTCGCTCCATATGGACCGGCTCCATTTGGAGCATTGTATAATTTTCATCACAGTCACGGGCGCGCCATCACGCCATCGAGCCATCAAAATTAGTATACGCAAGTGGTTGGCGCTTTCGCATTAATAAGTTCTATTTTTTTTTTAATTTTCAAGTAAAAATGAGTTATAATTCTGATGATGAGTTTTATACAACTGCTATATGGCGGTTTGTTTATATATAAAAAGAAAAAAAACAAAGAGAAAATGTTGTATTTTCGCATTCACGAGAGTGTCAAACAGCTCGGCGCGATGAGATGGCGCAATGTACCGCTGGTTTTCACAATCATGAGCATGCCGTACCGACAGGACGCGCCGCGCGGTTTGTCACGGTTTTATGGAGTTTCGATCGTTTGGAATTCCATTTTGGTGTGTCAGGCCAATTGGGTTGCGCGGGTTTTGACATTCACGAGCGCATTTTGGAGTGATGGCAAGCCATTTGGAAGGATGGCACGATCGTGAATGGGGGCCTTAAGCTACCGACCAATTTAATAAAATACATAACCGAGCTTAAGAGCTCATTCATTCATTAAAACCATCACGGAATTAATCGTGAGTGTATTAACCTTATAAAATGAAGCACGACACAAGCGTGTAAACCAACACACCAGTCTTTTTTTACCTTATAGGGAGATAGTTATTTGGTTATTATGTTTATGATTAATTAATTTTATAGAATATAATATTTATAAGAAGGATTATTGCGTGTTCAAAAAGGTATTATTAAACTCATCTCTCTATAATTGATACACTCCAAATAATTGGGTGCAACTGATAATTCATGCAATAAAATATTTATGTTTATTTCGAACAATGTTTACATTGTATTTATTAAATTATTATATTTAATTAATACGTAATAAGGATGTGGAGGAAAGAACGCGATACGTCTAGGCCGGGCGACTGAAGAAATTCCGAATGGTGAGAGCAGGAGGGGATCATCATTTATACGTTCAGCTTGAGTTGGTAGCCATGACAAGCCAGTAGTGATGTGTGGACATCATAGGGTTGGTCCACCACAACCTTAAAAGGCTCTACAGTCTGAATGGGTGGTGAACCTCGTTGCTGAACTATGCGGTATTTTGCCTGTTGCATTTTTGATAACGGGACACCCGAAAACGATGGTGATAGAAAAGAGCTAAAGCACTATTTTTAGCCGGTGCCTTACATTAAAAAATCTCAATCACCACATAGGCAAGATTTGTTGAAAATGCGATATTTCGTTTCTTCGATTAGTCCGTATATTATTATTTTTATTTGTTTCGCTATTATTTTGAAAAATAGTATATTTTGTTGTATTGGATTCTTCTTTATTGCATGGGTTGATATTGCATCCCATTGCAGCAAAAAACCCGCCTTTTTCTCTTGATATACATAAACTAATCAAATTGAAATCTGTTATATCAGGGGGGGGGCAAGTCTGGTCCAACCGGCGAAATCAAAACCCTCGTGATTACCCATATCATGGATCTAATTATCATATGGAGTTCTATGACATTGCAAGATATTATAGAACTCCATATAATAATTATATCCATGATATGGGTAATTGTGAGGGTTTGTTTTTCGCCGGTTGGACCAGACTTGCCCCCCTGGGACAGAAATGTGTGGTGTTCAGGTCTATCAGCTTTCACCGTTGGAGGCAATATTTATTCGAAAATCAAGTCTTGTTTAAGAATCTACATAATATCATCACAACAATTTCTGATTGGATTTACAAAACTATTCATATTATTACCCAATTAGTATAGGAACACATGCCGGTATCGTACTTGTTTTACTTACGTATAAGTGTAACTACGTCTTATGTTTTGGATTATTTACATATTATTTGTCAATTAATAATATTTTTGTTTCATAAATCACAACGACAAAATGTAATAGGCTTTAATACCCGATGTAATTATTGTATTGTTTATGTATTAACGCTGTGTTTTGTCCAAATTTAAATCAAATAAAATAAAATATCATGGCTTCAAAATTTAGCAGTGAAATGAAACGTTACAATCACTAAAATCTAGTTGAGATATCTCTTCCCCCAATCATTCCGAAAAATATCAAAATGAGTGAAGTATTTTTTCCATACCAACTGTCAGAGTGTGGGGTGAACACTTTGATGAAAGGACGCATCTGCTAAATTGCTCAATTGCCATCAAACCACGATTATTCCACTACCATGGTCGTCATCTTCTTCTCTTACTTCAAGTTCCCCGCTCTTAGGAAGAGGAAGTAATCTTAATCCCTCCCCCCGTCCCCATTCAGTGGAATAATACGTTTAAATTCAATGTTGATTTGTCGAAGAATTATTTTTAAATAAATCGACCACTCTTTAATCTTCGGGGATTTAGGAGCAGTTTGAACTTTCGTCCGTATCCCTTTGGATTACAGACCATAATGAAAAATTTCAAAAATTATCGGAATAAATAACGTGAAAGTAATAAATCGTCGGTAATGCCATTATTTTGCTTTCATTCGTTGAATAAATAATAAGGCACAGAAATTCGATGGCGATAAAAATTCACCGTTCAATATTTCGACATAGGCCGTCTGCACGAGACAACGTCATAATGTAACAATTGCACGAGGCATTTTTTCGTCGAAAATGAAACTGACGGCGATTCTATCATCATCAAAATATACATCCTCTTCAGCACGTTGATGACGTCCACTCCTGAATGTAGGCCTCCTGTATACTTACTCATTCACAATTCACGCAGCCCGTCTATGGAACCAATTACCCAATGGTATAAGAGAAACTCCTAGATAATGCTTTTTTTAACCATTCTAAATTTATTTATTATTCCTAGATAATAGTTTTCAAGTCACACTTATCTAAACACCTATAGTTCCTTTATCCTTCTTCCTTCGCATCCCATCCATTTTCATTTTTATTGGAAATTTTCATTATTATTTTTAAATAAGTAGGCGATTCTATCATCATAAAAACACACTTCCCCTTCAGCACGTTGATGACGTTCACTCCTGAATGTAGGCCTCCTGTATTCTCTTACACTTACTCATTCACAAATCACGCAGCCCGTCTATGGAACCAATTACCCAATGGTATAAGAGAAACTCCTAGATAATGCTTTTTTTAACCATTCTAAATTTATTTATTATTCCTAGATAATAGTTTTCAAGTCACACTTATCTAAACACCTATAGTTCCTTTATCCTTCTTCCTTCGCATCCCATCCATTTTCATTTTTATTGGAAATTTTCATTATTATTTTTAAATAAGTAGGCGATTCTATCATCATAAAAACACACTTCCCCTTCAGCACGTTGATGACGTTCACTCCTGAATGTAGGCCTCCTGTATTCTCTTACACTTACTCATTCACAAATCACGCAGCCCGTCTATGGAACCAATTACCCAATGGTATAAGAGAAACTCCTATCTCAATGGCTTTCAAGTCACTCTTCTTATCCACACACCTATAGTTCTTTTATTCTCCTTACCTTCGCACCCCATCCATTTTCCTTTTATTGCAATTTTTCACTATTATTTTTAAATTGTGTTTCTTTTACATGTAATCTTGTATTTCTTATTATGAAATATATATTTTTTTGGAATGTTTTTTTAAGTATTTGTTACAAGTATACTTATTAGTGTGGTTGATTGGTAGAAATTTCCTGCGGGCTATAAGTCCGCCACATTTTGTAAAAAATATTTTTGCATAATAAACGTATATTATTATTATCCTCTTTCGAGCCAACAAAGTCTTGAAATATTTGTATCCACGTTTAACTCAGGTTTTATTTCCCTGCCAATAATTTTTGGTATAAAACGGTTCTCGTCATCAATATTAATATAATTAATAAAGTGATAAAGTAGTGTGAAAAATAAGCCAACTAGTAAATCAATAAATAATTAATGAAAATCTAGAAATCCGATATAATAGAGTTAAAGCCGGACTTTTGACTGATTTTCTGTAAAAGGATACTACAGCAGGTAACAACGATTGGATGATATGAACCATGTGTTATGGTGGCTTTTGGAGGTAACAGCCTTCAAAATATTGAAAATAGCTATTTTTACTCGTCACTTCCAGTATGAAACGTTATTGTATAAAGCATATTTTTTAAGTTTACTACAGAAGACTATTAGAAAACACGACTTCCTTTACAGACAATTTCGTTGGTGAAAACCCGTTGACAGACACCTTTTAAGTTTAAATTGTTATGTCTCTGATATAGGTGTCTGTCGGGGGGTTTCCACCAACTTAACTAGTTTTCTATGGTTAATAATCATTCTTTATACTCTAACGCTTCATATTATAACTGGCGTGTTAAAATACCAATTTTCAATACATTGAAGGCCACTACCAATACTCATATTACCAAAGTTCATATTACCAAATCGTTATTATCTGCTGTGGTATTCTTTTACAAAAAGAAACAGCCTTTATACTTTAAAGTCTGGCAGTTGCTGGCTTTTGGTCTATAAATATATGTTTTTATTATTTGTATTGACTAACTATTCAAAGAATATTCAAACACTATAATTTTATTTCCACTATATTTTTACAAATTAATTGAACGTTTTCGTCCATCATCAGCAACGTTGTTACTTAAACTAGTTCAAAATCAGTCTATGGTGTGCGTAATTTTGGAGGGTTTGGTGGAGGGAGGAGTGGGGGGGGGGGGTAGTCCGAAAACGTTCCAATTAATTACTTAGTGGAAGGAAAACTATAGAGTGTTCCAAATATTATTTGAATAGCTAGTAAATATAGAAAAAAAATATAATGGCATTCCACAGTTAAATTATTAAGAAATTTGTAAATTTATATGTATTTATAAAAAGCTATTTAGATAAGCTATAAAAAAATTATAAAAAATAATAAATAGGTACCATATGCCACATATAGGTAATCTGGGGCCTTATTCTCGTTTACGTGTAATATTTTGCGATAAGTTCCGCTAATCTTTATGTATCACAGAATGTAAATTGAAAGTTACGTATCAGAAGCTGTCATTTATAACTATAATCTGTGAAACGAATGAATGTGTGTACGCGTCGCTTTATGCCTTTACACAAAACTTAACACCACCTCGATATGCGGCACAAAACATTGCGAATAAGTTCACTTCGAATTACACTTGAATGTCATATGTATTTCGCTCCAATCAGAATACCGCGTTATGAACGGCGAACGGAGGTTTTCTCGATATAATGCGCGGAAGTTTACGCGGGCTAGTGTCCGCGGAAAACAGAATAACGATCTGCTATGTATAAGAAACAAATGTAGCGTAAAAACTTGTGTAGGCCCGCTGGTACATATAATTAATGTTGAATATCATTTTTATGGCATACATTGCTTCGAAACCATTAAAAATGAAACATGCTGTTATTATCAATAGTCAGTTATTTTACGCTTTAGAAATCATAAAATGTAAAATATGTATAGTAATGGTGTAGATTTGATACAAGTTTTTTAAGTAATATAAAATAATGGTTCTATAAATAAAAAAAACCCTGGTGTAGACGTTTACTTAATTGACCCTGATAAAAGTGATAAAACAATAATTCAATTGTATTTTATTTCGTCGAAAAATCGCCTCGTGTCTTTCGCCTCGAAGATTCATCCCCAATTTTTTTTCAAGACTCGCCCGGAGACTTTTTTAATACTCACCCCAGGATTTTAAGACGTCCGACCCATGAGATTAATATCTCTCTCACCCCCAGCTGTGCTGTGACCAACCTCCTTTATTATTATTTCATACCCCCACCCTATTTTACATACCTTAAATTTAAACTCTGCCTAAAAACACACTTATTAAAATCACAATAAATCAATTTGGACCCTAATTGATATGAAGATCTCCGTTGCACCCTTTTCATTTGGTAATTAACTTTATTATCACGTAAACCATAAAAGCATGTGATAATACAGAGAGCACTAAAAATACTAGAGATAAAAATAGTTGCATGTAACACATGAGATCCAATATTTTGTTTTCTGTACAAAACATGTATGTCAAGATAGGATATTGAGTAGGTCAGTCGTTTTTTCCAACCTTGAATACATAAACAGCTTTATGGTAGGTATTTTATTTTTTTATTTAATTTTATATTACTTCTCGGGCAACTAACAGGTTCTAACACGCACCCAATAACAAGTTGCCACATTCTGGAGACTTACGATTATTATAGTCTCACAGATCCAGACTGAAAACACAGTTAAAAATTGTGTCTCCACCGGGTATCGAACCCGGGACCTTTGGATCAGTAGTCAGATACCTAAACAACTGAACCACAAAGGGCGAAAATATAAGTAAAGATTAAGTATCAAACTATTCTCCTCATAGATATTGTGTAGTGTATACTGCTCAAGGCACCTACAGGGCTTACGACCTGTCAAAAGCTAGTTTATGTGATCACTTTATGCGCTTGCGCAACGTTCACCAATTTTTCATCCTTCTTATTGAGTTCCCTTATCAATGTAATTTTTTGAAATTTCTATATATTAGCTGCAGGCTGCGGTGTTAGTGATAAAACTGTTTTAATCCACTTGAAGCAAATTGGGAAGGTGAAAAAGCTTGAAAGGTGGGTACCTCACGAATTGAGTGAAGCAAATCAACAAACGCGCGTTGACTGCTGCGTTGCATTACTCAACCGGCACAATAATGAAGGGATTTTAAATCGAATCATTATCTGTGATTAGAAGTGGATCCTGTACGATAATCGGAAGCGCTCATCGCAATGGCTGAACCCTGCCGAACCAGCCAAACCATGCCCCAAGCGAAAATTGACTCCAAAAAAGTTACTTGTGAGCGTTTGGTGGACTAGTGCTGGTGTCGTTCACTACAGCGTTCTTTAATCTGGCCAGACGATTACGGCAGATGTCTATTGTCAGCAACTGCAAACCATGATGGAAAAGCTAGCTGCTAAGCAACCGAGGCTGGTTAATCGCTCTTGGCCACTGCTTCTTCGTGATAACGCTAGTCCACACACTGCACAACAGATGACTACCAAATTACAGGAGCTTCAATTGGAATGTCTAAGACATCCACCGTACTCTCCGGACCTTCCCCAACAGATAAACATTTTTTTCGAAATTAGGATAACTTCTTGCAAGTGAAAAAATTCAACTCCAATAAAAAACCGCCAAACCGCCTTCAAAGATTTTCTTGATTCCCGTCCGAATGTTTTTTTTAGTAAAGGGATCGATGAACTACCTATGAGATGGCAAAAGTGCATAGATAGCAATGGTACATACTTTGATTAAATAAATATATTATATTAAAAAAAATCGACTTTCCTACGACGTTCCTCCCATACAAAACGCCAATTTTTATGTAAGGACCTAATATTGGAATAATGTGTAACAATTCACCTGAAAATAATAAATTATTGCTATTGCCATCTATGGAGTAACAAAGAAACCTTTTTGTAACGACATCTATCGAGTGGTTTATTTGTAAACAAATAAACCAATGATATTTGTTTTGTCACAAAAAATATCATTTGACTTCCGACAGGGAAAACATCCAATGTTAGCATGAATGCAATTAAAAAAATATTCAATTAACAAATAATAAGTTAATTTTAATCTACAGGATTTCTAAAGTCTGAGTCTTATCTCAATCAACTTCATGAGTAGCCCTGCTATATAATATTCCTTTATCTATCATTTACATTCTGTTAACACAAAAATTTATGTATTTCAACATGAGTTTTTTTTTGTTTTATTTTCGGAAATTTACACATTATTATAAAATAAATTTAAGAGGGTGACTGCTGCCAACGTACCTATTTTTTTCAATTTGATATACCATCATTATTACTAAACGAATCATTTTGAAAAAAATAACCTAGTTAGTTTGGATATTAATAAAGAGAAATATACCTTAACTTTTTTATTATGTTCTGTATATATTCTTGTAGGAAAATAATAAGCATACCCCGATTTTAGACATTTATCTTAAATTTCTAAAAAAATATAAGGTATATAGCAAATTTTTTTTTAATAATTAAAGAAGAACAAAATACCTGGAAAAATATGATATGACGTTGCATTAACGCATCAGGTTAAGTAAATAAACCAAAAAAACTTTTATTACGCAATGGCGCTGAATGGAAAATAAATGTTTTTTAGGTTTATTTACTAAACCTGAAGAATTAATGCAACGTCACATCATATTTTTCTAGATATTTTTGTCTTCTTTAATTTAAAAAAAATATATTACGCTACGCCTTATAGTTTATTAAAAATATATGATAAACGTTGAAAATCGGGGTATGCCATTATTTTTCTACAAGAATTTATACAGAACATTATTAAAAAGTTAAGGTATATTTTTGTTTATTAATACCCAAACTATCTAAATTATTTATTTCAATACGATTTGATAAGAAATAATGATGGTATATCAAATTGAAAAATAGGTACGTTGGCAGCAGTCCCCCCCTTAAATATTATAAATATAAACATTAGAATTGCATTGTAAACAGTTAAGTTTATATGGAATATATCACCTCACTAGACCTTCATACGTATGTTCTGAGGTGATACTATTTTTTTTTGTCATGGTGTATGTATGATGTATGTGATGAGTGTAATAAGTGATAATATGCAAAGGAATGTTAATATCAAGTGTGTAAGTGTAAGTTGTCTCATGGATATCGTCTAAAGCATTATCATTTTGTTTATTTTATGATGTAATTATCAACGCGATTAAGATAAAAAAATAACAAGAGATTTTAAATAAAAAATATATGATTGCATTGAAAACAAATGGTAATGGAAATATGGTTATATATTTTTTTGATTCATGGAAAGCAAATTTGATGGCATATTATTTATTATCTTGACGTTGCCCCTTTTAAAAGGGCAAATATAATATTAAGTTTGATTGATTTCACCGAGACGTTGATAGAGATTATCAAAAAAGTCATTATATTTTTCAATTATTCGTAAATCCAAGAAGTCGTTATACACTCGAGAACGGGCCATCCGTCGCTCAGTTGGTCTGTGAAAGTTTCTGAAGGGAAAAATAAAATATTGTTAAGTTTGAAGGGAGGAAATTGTGTATTCGGGAGAGAGGGATTATATTCGGACGCCACCCCGTAGATAAATTTGATTTCAATAAATGTCAATCAATCTGCCCGCAATTTTTGAGATATTATTATTTTATTTGAGAGGAATTTTTCAGGAAGGCGACGCTGCTGCGCATTTTGCTAAAATAATAAAATGTAATAATATTATATTCGTTTCGGAAATTTGTGGCACCCGCCCACAGAAACGTATAAGCACATCGGATGAATAATAAATTACAAGTGCTTTTATTTAAAAAAAAGACAAATTTGTTTATTAAACCGCCATATTTTTGTTATTTAAGTCAACCATCCTACATTATATGTACGGTGGCGTTATGATATGAAGTCGATAGGGAAAAAGAATCTGGAACTAACAAGTGTCTAGAATGACTGATCAAGGAATCGTGTTTAATATTTTGAACAACCCTAATGCTTCGTCATATCTGACCGAAAGATTTCAACCTCTGGCCTCTCATGGACTCCCGCTTCGATCTAGAGAAGAGAGAACCCTCGCCATCCCATCACATGCCATGGCTTTCTACTCATCATCCTTTACTGTCCATGCTGCCCGGTTATGGAACAACTTAGCCCTTGACATTAGAACTGCACCAACGTTAGCAACCTTCAAAACCAGATTAAAGCGCGCGCTCCTGCTTTCTATTTCTTAACCAACATACTTCCTATTTATTTCCCTATTCCTGTAGTTAGTCATATCTCCTCTCCTTTTTTCCCTTCCCTCCCATAGAGTTGTAACAGGTTTCATCTTAGATTTGTTTAATTTTCATCGATGTAAATATTTTTATTCTTCTTACTTTCTTGTGTTTAAATGTAATATGTTTATAGTTTTATATAGGTTTTTTTTTTCTTTTGTACATGTACCATTTTCACTCATAACTGTTACAGATGGTTGCCTGGAAGAAAATACCAATAGGCAATAAGTCCGCCATTTGTACTAGCAAATAAGTATTGCACAATAAAGTGTTTAAAATAATAATAAAAAATCGTTTTAGTAACCAGGGATATTATTTCTCTGGAAAGCTGGCTTCCTGTAGGTTCTCCTAAGCTGGCAAAAGGAAATTTACGCAAGGTCACAGCCATATTGAAATAATTGACCAAATATTAATTAAAAAAACGTTTTAAGAACACCTCAGGAAAATTTCTACAACACATATCCGCAATATTGCAGGAGTATATCGGCCATGACGCATTGTTATGAAGCATGCAATACCTCTTTCTCTTTTACTATTTTATCCCCCTCCCCCCTTCCCCCAATTCCTACATAGGTATTCCATTATTATTTGCATGTTTTAATTTTGAATTGATCATCTTTTTATGCCTTCTTTTTTTTTGTATTTAATATATTTTATTTCATTTTATTATGCTGAGGGAACTATTTGGGCAAATAGTGAATAATCTGTATGTTTCCTCTGTAATTAAAGAAATAAATAATTAGATAAATAAGTATGGAGAAAATATATACATATAGTGAATGGCAGTGATCTTACAAACTTAGAGTCTCCCACATTATTTGGCAATATAAAAAAATCACTGTTACTCCGCACACACACGTGGCAATGTTGAAAATATTTAAGTAGTGTTGGGTGAGCCTTGTGAAATTAGTTTGACCTTGATAATGTCGAGTCATCTTGGCGAAATCTTTCGATCGCAGTCATTCGAATTTTTGTGGAAAAATACTTTGTTGTGTTTTATTCATTAATTTTAAAATGGATTTACACTCGATTAACGTAGAAACTTTAGAATCATGATCATGATTCTAAGTTTCAAAGCGCCCTTGAGGTGAGGTTATCACAAAAACGGCGCTATAAAAATAATCCAAATTTATTATTATTATTATTATGATTATATTGTTAAAAATTGACAATAAAGTTGAATATTCCTACCAGCTGCTACCGAATTCTAATTTGATAATATAGCCAGAAGGTAGCCTGAAACTTATCATAGTTCACAAAACATGAAACATACAATGTTGAATGGAACTAAAACTATTTTACAAATTATGTGTATGTGTAGGAAGGTGCTGTTAATTTAGTAGCAACCCCAGAGGGATGCCCTTCTCGGTAGTGACAGAAAAACAATAACTGGTGCCTCAGGAGCTTCGGTACTAAGAAAGGCAAAAATTATGAAGCGAATATTTATGAAAATACATTCAAGAAAAATAAATTGACGACTGAGGTAATACAACTAATCTTCACGAGGGATGGGACAACAACAAGAACATTATAGTAGTATCAATACGAACTAACGACTTGGGTAATAAAACTAATCCGCATTAGGGATTGGACATTGGACAACAACAAGAACACTTTAGTAGTATCAATATGAACTTGACGATTTGGGTGATGAAACTAATCCGTATTAGGGATGGGACAAAAACAAGAACAGTGTTCTCCTATTCCTAATGCGGATTAGTTATATCACTTCAATCGTCGGTTCATATTCTTACTAAGGCTGTGTTTCTCGAACAAAGAAAAAAGTAAAAGTAAAGGTAAAATACTAGAAATTTTTAACAATTTTATGAAGTATTTTTACTATACCTACTTTTACTGATACTTTGATTTCATAAAAATGTTCAAAATTGAGTTGTTTGATGGCATTGGTTTTCTATGAAACAACCAAAAGTATTGCACAATTTTATGTAATTAAAATATTTCAACCATACTTTTACTTTAATCTTTGTTCGAGAAACACAGCCTTAGTACTATAATAACTTACTGGAGATTTTAGTGATGGCCGCAACTCACTCGTTTTTCTTGATTGCTGTAATGGCGATTTTAAATAGAAAACTTACAGAAAAAAATGAGTTCCGATTCAAAGATAAATTATATCATTATAATGAACAATTAGTCAAGTCGAAAGAGATGTTAAAATAATAGGTAACGATTAACATAGATTTGAAAGATAAATAAGATTAATGCAAATAAAATGATTATGCGTCCCCCGTGTAGGAAGGGAAGGGTCCATTAAACACATCGATGGAATTAATCTCAGAGGGAGCCTCGCGATACCACGGTCCGATGGATGGTCGTTTGTCGGTTCCTTCCCTTTTTACCATGGGGTATTTTTTATTTGGCATAAGGTCAGAATTTATTCGAAGTCAAATTTATCACCCGACTGCTATAGTGTTAACACTTTCGATAGCACAAGTCAAACGTACTATGTATTTAATACAAATTTATTTAATTCCCATTTTAATACAAATTTCCGAAAACAGAAATTATTCTTACTATGACAGACACGAAGATCTCCTACTCATAAGCTTGGAGGGAAAGGTTGATGAATTACTGGCACCGGGAGTATTAAAAACTCATGTGCGAGGATATGAAGTATGTATACCTCCTACACTGAGTTCAAAAAGTCACTGAAGAACGAAGGGAGTGGAAAAAAGAGGTGCACCACTTTGCTGCCAACCAATCCTTATGGTTAAAACTAAGGAAAAAGAAAAACAGAAGAAGATAGACACGTCGGAGGAACGCCAACCATGGTAATAACTCGTATTTAAAATTATTAAATTTTCAATTGTAATGTGATCTCTGTATTATTTTTATTTATTTATTTATTTATTTTAGTCTTCTTGTACATATAATTAGTACACAGGCGGGCTTATTGCCTGATGGCAATTTTTTCCAACCAACCAGAGTAAATGTTAAATATTATACAAAATAATGTGTACTATGGCAATCAGTTAATTACATTACATAATAAATAAAAAAGGCAGAAGAAAAGTAAAAAATAAAACAAAGAAGATAGTATATAAGAACAATTCATAGCAATGTTCCTGTATGATGATTTTTTTTTAAAAGGTAATTAAAAATCAAACAAAAAAATAGATGGGTGGTGGAAGAGCAGTTAGTACGCTGGGTTAGTAATCCAGTGGTTGCGAGTTCGAATCCTGCCACGACCGAAACAAAAATAAAAAAAATTGAATCAAATCATTTCAATGGTATAGGCATCGACAAATATGTTGATAATTTTCGGTGACATGGGGACGGTTTGCGCATGTACCAACCAAACAAAAAAATGTGTTCTGCACAGCTTACGTGTTTTTACTCCTCACTACCCCAAGGGGATATAGTGGGGAGTTATGAATCCCCAATTTTTAAGGCTATTTTATTGCAGATTATCAACAAGTATCATGCTGAGATTTTTTTTGAAAGTTTCAACGTTTGTAAATTTGTATATCTTATGCTCGCTTATAACTCATTAGATTTTGAAGGACATCTGAATAGTGCTTATCAATGTGTGTAACTATGAAATATTTCAAAGTGGCTCCAAGCTCGGGAAACTAATAATTTGATATTTTTATCACATCACTTTCATAAAATGGCATTGAAGAATTATCAATTTTTCATGATAAAATATTTAAATCATTTCATAAAAAGGCTGAAAATATTCCATACAAAATATGAATACATTGTGGAGTAACTTGGTTGGCCACAACTCACTCGTTTTTTAAATGATTGCCGATAACTTTTGTTCTGTATACAGTTTCATAAAAAAAAATATTATTTGTACTTAAATGTACGTACACGTGAAGATAAATGAACGACATTGACTTATTAATGAAATAATCTTGTGTTTCTGGAACAAAGATTAGAGTAAAAGTATAGTTAACATACATTGATTTCATAAAATTGTGTAATATTTTGGTTGTTTCATTGAAATCTAATATGTACCGTCAAACGGCACAATTTTGAACAATTTTATGTAATCAAAGTATTTTAACTATACTTTTACTGATACTTTTAATGAAACAACCCAGCCCAAATGTAAATCCTAAACTAAGGTATTATTCAAATTGGTATAACCAAAAAGTGTTCTCACTAAACTCCATCATTAATGGACATTTGATCTTGTATAAGTTTCTGTAATAAATTGTCGATTAAAATTCTCGACGAAGGGTAAGGTCACAAGTACCTGCATCACGTTAATGCGCTGAAATTGTTAAGCATTAGTCTTTTGTTATCTCTGTAATACGAAAAGCAAAATAAAAGGTAGATTATAAATTTTATGGGAGTGGAAAGATGTGCAAAAGTCAGTTGTTAACTCGATACGATAGCCCGGGGGTCAATAGAGAGCGGTTTACGAGCTAAATGAAAACTTCCTTATTCAAAGGAAATAAATCCAATTATGTAAAATATGTGATATTTTCTTATGTGGTCGGTAGATGGTCACTGTTCGTTACCCATTTATTTTTCATTGAAAAATATTAATGATAATGTTGATTTAAAAATAAACTAAAAAAACATTATCTGTCTAATGGTTCCTCTTTTACTTATTGCTATGATCAGTGTTATTCTTTTAGTTTGTCTCTCCATTTTTTTCTCTGTATGTATTTTTATTCTTTATTACTCACTAAATACCTACTATTGTACCAATTTAACTTTACGTTGGACGGGTCGGTTGGAAAAAATTTTCTTATGGCAATTAATCTGTCTTTTTGGACTTGTACATAAAGTATAAATACATTAATATTACACCTTTTCTATTCAACTATATTATGCAAATTTGTTGTTTGATATGTTTCAATTGCCAGTATTTCCTTTTTTTTATTTGAATATGTGTTTTGATATGTTTCAGTTGTCTGTACTCCTCATTTTCATTAATTTTTAAAGTTTTATAATGTTTATTTGATTTTTTGTTCATGTATGATTTGATTTAATTACTTTATGTATGACTTTGTTTAATTGCTTCGTATTTGATATTTTTTATAAGTGATTCCCTCATCAAGCACAAGATTGCAATCTTTTTGATGAGGCATTGCAAAGAAAACTATTTGTAAAAATTACTATACTAGTGAATAATTCAGACATAAAGATATAATTACACATAAAGATATAATTATTATATCTTTATGTGTATTATAAAATTATATGTTAAAAAAAATACCATTTGATTAGTTTTTAGATATTCGTATGTAGATCATTGTAAACTCGTTGTTGTTTAATGCAAATCTACATACATACATACATACATACCATCACGCCATGTCCCTTGCGGGGTAGGCAGAGAGAACCGAACGCCACATCTTTCTATCCTGGCAAGCATCTCTCGCCTCGTCCACATTCATGCATCGTCTCATACATGTTCGTCTATTGCTCACACTTCTAACATTTCCGTCTTTCAAAATTTCGTTCACATGGTCGTGCCACCCCTTTCTTGGGCGTCCCCGACCTCTCATTCCATTCCTTTCCGCTCTGTATATTTTCTTCGTCAGGCGCTCCTCATTCATTCTCCCCATGTGACCAAACCATCTCAATGTGTTCACTTTCATTCTAGTAATGACATCTTTCTTCATCTTACATTCTTTCCTTATGTCCTCATTTCTTACCCGGTCATACATCGTTCTATTACAAATCCTTCTTAACGATCTCATTTCAACTGCATTTATTCTACTTTCATGCGTCTTCTGCCAAGTCCAGGTTTCACTTGCATACGTCAAGGTTGGCACTACGATGGCTTTATGAATGGCAACTTTGGCATCCTTTGATATGTTGCGATCATTCATAATTGGTCTTAGTGCTCCATTCACTCTGTTTCCTGCCATAACTCTTCTTTCGATCTCTTTATCGAGTCGTCCGTTCCGTTGAAATATGCTTCCCAAGTATACATATTCATCGACTTGCTCGAGCCATTCGTTCTCTACTCTTATTTTACACGCTGTTCTGCTTTCACTCTTTTCAAAGACCATTGTCTTTGATTTGCTGGCATTCATCCTAAGTCCGTTCTCTATACATCCTTCATAAACCATACTTACAAGATACTGTAACTCTTCCATACTTTCTGCTAATAGAACTTTATCGTCTGCATACATCAAATCTCGCACCATTACGGTACTCAATTTCAGACCCTTGCTTTCATCCTTAAGGGCTCTTATGCAGAAATCAATGTACAAGTTAAAGAGCCATGGAGATAGCACGCACCCTTGTCTAACGCCATTATTTATAGAGAACCACGTTGTCACTGTGTCGTTGACACGAACACATGCTTCGCTGTTCTCATATAATGACGCGATTGCGCGTATTAGTTTGCTCTCCACTCCATACACTGCTAGTATATCCCATAATTTTTCTCTAACAACTTTATCATACGCCTTTTCTAGGTCTATGCAGGCACAGAAAATTTTCTGATTTTTATCCAGAACCTTTTCTGTGACCGTGCGCAGAGAAAAAATTTGGTCTATACATCCTCTGCCGCCCACAAACGCACCTTGGACATCCCATATCTTGCTTTCTGTAATCTTTCGCACTCTTTGATCCAGGATCCTTGCATACATCTTACCAACTGCGCTTAATAAACTTATGGCTCTATAGTTTTTGCAGTCGAGCTTCGATCCTTTACCTTTATACAAAGGTACCACGACTGCATTTCTCCAGTCTGAGGGGGTGTGTCCTTCTTCCCAACATTTGTTGAAAAGAGAGAGACACCACTCCAACGTCTGTTCGCCGCCATATTTTATAAGTTCAGCTGATACACTGTCATATCCGGCAGTTTTCCCCGCTTTTGCGTGTTTCACTGCTTCAAACACTTCTTCTTGCGTTATTTCATCCTTATCACTTTCGCTTACTTGCCATGTTCTTTGACTCACGTCCCCACTTACTCCGCTATCATACAGTTCCTTGAAATATTCCTTCCATCGTTCTTTCACGCCGTCTTCGTCCATAATTATTTTTCCATCTTTATCATTTATTCCTTTCGAAGCTTTCACAGTTCCATTTTTTCTTTTCGCTACGCCTTTCCAGAACATTTTCATGTTTCCAGGAAAGTCGTTGGCTATTTTCAGGCTTTCTTTCTCTTTTATACCATCTTTTTCCCTTTTTACTGTGTCTTTGACTACCTTCTTGCACACTTTATAATTATCTTTTGCTCTATCTTCATTATTCGATCCTTTCGCGGCTATTAATGCAAATCTAACTTACAATAATTAAGTTATATCTAATTTAATTTAAAAATAAACCACGGAATGTCAAAATAGTTCTTCTTTCTCCTTAGAGTTAGATTTATTTGCTCTTTTAAGTGCAGTATCTGCAAGGTTTATTAAGTTCTCCGATACCTTCTAATGTTCTTATATTCTTACAAAGTTACAAGAGGGAGTTATCAGTCCTTAAAAGCAGAAGGGGTGGTGATGGGTGAAGAAAAGATACTTGTGAACTGCGACTTGATTTTGTATAAACACCAAGAAATTTTTACTATTTATCGCTTACAAAATACCATAAACATACATACATACATTGCGTTTAAGAGTGAAAACCATAGATAAAATGAACCGAACACCAAAGATTTCCCATAGATCTCTTGGTGCTTATACAAAATCAATTCGCTGAAGTTGTGTACAACGTTTCTTATAAAGCGTATTTTTTGTATTTTCTTGTTAACGCTACACGTGACTTCATTATTTCTTTTTTTTAAAGAAAATGTTTACCGACCCCTTTTGATAGGATCTGTAAGGAAACTAAAACTAGTGAATAAATTGGCCGGGCACTGGGCCTGTCTCAATTAATCTTTCTTTCCTTGAATTTGTTATCAAACAAGTGGGATACGTCGCGCACGCATGCTTTATTTCCATCCTTTTATTGATAATGAGAAAACTTACATGCCCATTCTTTTGTATCAGTTCCGCTAAGTCACTAAGGCGTCGTTACATGACTTAGTGGAATCTCTTTTACAAATATATAACTATGTGTGATTTCAAAAGTGATGTGCAAACCTCGCATAGGTAGTCTTTTACTGACTGCATAGTATTTTGTCACCGCAAAATCAAGTCCACGATAAGAGGTGCAAGACTAAATATGGAATTCCATTTCAAAATATTGAAAAAAACTATATATGTTTTTTTTTTATTTTTAATAAAAAAAAATGATCCCAGGTTCAATACCCAGTGGAGATATAATTTTTCTATGTGTTTTCGAAGAATGTTTCAAATTGTTATTGGGTGCGTATGAAAATGATATTTTACATAACATGTTTGTAATACGAGAAGCAATATAAAATTAAATAATATATATTCGAGAGTCTTGCAGTCTAGTAAAATTAAAAAAAAGTTTAATTTTAAACTAAAAGTAATCAATCAATTGCCTGCCTTTTACCGTAATTTTAATATAATTTGATATTTTTTTTTGTTTCATGGTAATAGGTAACTTATATTTTAAGTTGCAAACATTGTAAAACAATGATCAAGACTGGGCGTCTATGACTAAGACTAAGATTATCGCGATTTTTCGAAATCATGAGATTGGTTTTGCTCATCACTAAATTTAAGACTTCCCATGGCGAACTCGGCTGTGGAGTAAGTCCGTTTCGCGTACAAAATAATTCCGACAAATACTTTGAACAAAACAAATCAATAAAATAGGGATTATGTCCCAAAGGAAGTTATCGGTCAACTTGGAGTAAGTTAAGAAAATTCAATTAATGTAATACCTACCGTAACTGCGCAATAGAATATTATTGAGATAAAACAACGGTAAGAATTGATTGATTGGAAACTATTTATACCATCACTGCATGTCCCACAATGTGGGGTAACCAGCAACAGGAGTGAGTATGTTCATTTCCTTAAAAAGGGAAGGACGATACATGCGTACCTACATACCTAAAAAGGCAACATTCATAATAATATTTTTTTTAAACTTTGGAAATATAGACAGTTAAACATACATATTTATCATAAAAAAAGCTTTTCTTGGCTTGAAACTATGTCGATAGAAATGAATTCTCTTAAACAAATCGACAGTTGGATTACTTTTTTCAATATCGTTTTATGTAATTACATGATTATAGAGGGTAACGAGAAAACAGATAAGCTAGCCAAAAAGGCATCAGGGTAACCTTTCATAGGACCTGAACCTGCAATTAGCCTATCTGCAACCACGAGTAATATATCGATTAAAGACTGGATAACAGCTCAGCATAGTGAATTCTGAAAGGCCAGTTGTGGACAACGACAGGCGAAGGAAATCATCGAAGAGCCCTTTAAAAAATGGACGAAAAAGTCGCTAAATCCTAGCAGAATACAATTAAAAGCAATGACTGATCTATTCACTGGCCACTGTCATCTGAAAAGACACCATTACATAATGGGGATCGCTGATGTAACAAACTGTAGAAGGTGTCAACAAGATGAAGAAACAGCCTTATATGTGATCTATGAGTGTCCAGCTCTAATGGAATCCAGACACAGACACCTGGGAGCCTTTATACTAAGACCCAAGGATGTGGGAGGCATGTCAACTGCTATTGAAATGACAGCCCAAAATGGAGGTGCACAATTGTTCAAACATGGTGGCGTAGTGCGGTGGTGTAGGGCCCCACTCCTAACTAATAATAATAATAATACTGTAATTACACGATTTTTTCTCTCTTCTTTTACAAGATTTTTTCTTAATTATGTATTTGTATAGAATGAGACGACGAAACATCATCTCTTAGGTTTTTCCATAGTACCTATAGCTGATTGGTCTAGATAAAGAGTATCTCCAGGGCTTTTACAAGAATTTTGTCAAAAATACTTTTGTACAGTGAGCCTGTTGTTTTTTATAATTTAATTTCTTTTATAGGTTAAGTTTTTAGCTATTGTACACGAAGAAAAGTGCTTGAAACTTCTGTAAAATTAATGGAGATGCCGATTGTCGTTAAGCAGATTTAAGAAATGGGTCGTAATTTGTCAGAAAATGACATATGTATAAAATAAATTATAAAGCGGCGCTGGCCGATTTACTAATGATATTAATAACAATTAAGCACTACAAATAATAACACTCAATTATTATTATTACCATTATACACTTCCTCTAAAGAATTAGCAGATCAATGCGTAAATTGTAATTTATTTAAAAGAGTAAAATAAAATGCAACAAACGCATCATCAAGCTTTCAATTGGGAATAGTTCACCCATCCAGATACTTAACATATCAAAGGATTAGGCTCTGAGGAGGTCTCTATACTACCTAACAACCCTGCTGATTCCCGAATATTAAAGTTTAAAAAATCTTTGACAATTCTACATGTATTCATTATTACCGTTTTTTGCATTATTATTATCAAGT